>SJYT01021737.1:498803-647007 GCA_006410635.1 Cephalophus harveyi | reverse complement strand
CCTGGGTGTTCATTGGAAGGACTGATGCTAAAGTTGAAACTCCAATACTGTGGCCACCTGATGCAAAGAGTTGACTCATTGGAAAAGACTCTGATGCTGGGAGGGATTGGGGGCAGGTGATGGTTGGATGCCATCACTGACTCAATGGACTTGAGTTTGAGTGAACTCCAGGAGTTGGTGATAGACAGGGAGGCCTGGAGTGCTGGGATTCATGGGGTTGCAAAGAGTTGGACACGACTGAGCAACTGAACTGACTGACTGACTGACACACTGTGCATTCACTAAGATAAAAACAATGCTGAAAATTCAGGGAGGTAAGTTAGCATGTCATCTAGGAATTTTTTTTTCATAGTCATATGCAATTGCCCTGATAATTTTAACGAGGACAGAAAACGATCTCAGACAAAGCATACAAGAAATGATGTGAAAGCAGGAGAGACAAAGGCCCTTCTTGACCTCAGCATGGAAGAGCAGGGCTCTGGGAAGGGGGTGCAGGTGCATCTGAGTATGTGGGTAGCTGGGTTTTGGTGTCTGATAATTTTAACGAGGACAGAAAACGATCTCAGACAAAGCATACAAGAAATGATGTGAAAGCAGGAGAGACAAAGGCCCTTCTTGACCTCAGCATGGAAGAGCAGGGCTCTGGGAAGGGGGTGCAGGTGCATCTGAGTATGTGGGTGGCTGGGTTTTGGTGTTAACTATGAGGATGAGAAGAAAAGAGGAAAAAGCTAACACCCACCTAGTTTCAAGATGTTACCAAGTCATTCCTCCCTTGCAAGCAAACTGTAACAAAGTGTGATGGAGAATCAGTGGGTTGTGGCTGGGCAGCAGGGTGCTCACAGAGTTCCTAATCTCACCATCCTTTCCCTAGGGAAGGCATGTGTTTTTCCCCCAAACTGCAACCTACATCTTCAAACAGCAAAGAAAGGGGTAGGAAAAGTTGCTCCCAAAATATCAGGGAGTGATGACAGTGCGACTTTTTAATAATTTTCATCGAGTTAGTCGCCGCCGCAGGGGAGTCTTACTTTTCTCCTGTACATACAGGTAGCCTTCCGTTGTGAACTGACTTGCTCGTTTGTGGTCCTTGGGATTCTGTCTGATCTTGTTCATAAGTTCTTCCACTTCTGACCTTGTTCCTTCAAAACGATTCCGTGTCTGAAATGGATTTAAGAAACACGTATAAGTCTTAAGTTCATTTTTAAGCCATTTTAAGTACATTTTCAAGTCTCTGGATAGCTATAATTAAATTTGTAGCATTTTTCGGCCAATTTCTCAAAACATGCCCATCCTTTCCATTTTTCTCTTCTTTGTTGAGATTATTGTGCAAAGAAAAAAAATTAGTGGTTAAGTAGTTAATAGACATATAGAAACAAAGGTTGCTGCTGCTGCTGCTGCTGCTAAGTCGCTTCAGTTGTGTCCGACTCTGTGCGACCCCACAGATGGCAGCCCACTGGGCTCCGCCATCCCTGGGATTCTCCAGACAAGAACACTGGAGTGGGTTGCCATTTCCTTCTCCAATGTATGAAAGTGAAAGGGGTTATTTACTTTGAAGACTTCTAACACCAAGAATAATTCCATTATTCAACATAAGAATTCATGCCTGCATGTCTCACAATATTATTAAATCTTAGGTTTAAAAAACATAGATACAGGCCATAAAAGGAAGTCTTTCCTTTGCAACAATCAATCTGACTCATTACCAGCACTATAACTAAGTATTCAGAATCTGAAAAACTTACTTCTACTTTGCAAACTACTAAAACTCAGTGTCATTTTTCCCAGGCTGTGGTAATTGCACTTGGAAATGACATTTCTTCACAGAATAAAGAAGGGGGAGGGAAACCTCACCTACGAATAATGTCTTCAATATCTAAAGAGGCAAATCACATTTCTGAAGCCCTGGAGACGGGATGTCAATATCTCTGTCAAACGGCTAGACTGCAAACGGACACGCAAGGTGAAGTGACAAAATTACCCAGGCAAACCTGACGAGTCAGCACCACCAAGTTTCCGGACATTTCTTTCATCTACACTCAAAAATAATTGTATTAATACCGAAAAACTGCTGATGTGAAACTGTGGAGGAGCCGAGATGAAAAATTATTATTGAAATTCCTCCTCTCTCCTCCCTACAATGAAAGGGGTTACCAAGGGTTCTAAATGCAGAAAAATGATAGAATGGCCCATTTTTAGAGGGGGATGGAAAATCTGATAAATGAAGATTGTAAAGGAGAAACTTAACCACAGAGGCTTATTTGAAACACAAGCTGAGAGGTTGTTTTTAATTCATTTATGTACTCTAAAAATGTGCAGGGCTACAGAGAGAGTGGGACTCACTTGCTGGTGGCCATCTCTTGCCTTCCCGTTTCTTATGCTCTGGGGTTTCCAGTCCACATCTTAAAGCTAATTATACCCTAATTTTAGTCACCTTCTTTGTCACTTTACAGAGATTCTCCCCATCTCTCATTTCTTTCCATCTCTGTGTGTCTGATATATACACATACACATGTACACACATATATGCATGCTGCTGCTGCTGCTAAGTCACTTCAGTTGTGTCTGACTCTGTGCGACCCCAGAGACAGCAGCCAACCAGGCTCCCCCGTCCCTGGGATTCTCCAGGCAAGAACCCTGGAGTGGGTTGCCATTTCCTTCTCCAATGCATGAAAGTGAAAAGTGAAAGTGAAGTCGCTCAGTCGTGTCCGACCCTCAGCGACCCCATGGACTGCAGCCTTCCAGGCTCCTCTGTCCATGGGATTTTCCAGACAAGAGCAGAGTGGGGTGCCATTGCCTATATATATACAAATGCTAGCACACACTGCCACTAACCTAACGAGTTGCATCCAAAACTCTCATTATTTAAGTTAATGCTCAAACTGTCCTGGATCTGACCGGCAGAGACCCCTTCTGGCCGACTCCCGTTTCATTTTTCTGTGTGCTGTGCTCAGTTGCTCAGTCGTGTCCAGCTCTTTGTGACCCCGTGGACTGGAGCCCGCCAGGCTCCTCTGTCCATGGGGATGCTCCAGGCAAGAATATTGGGGTGGATTGCCAACTCCTATTCCAGGGGATCTTCCTGACCCAGGAACCAAATCCAGGTCTCTGGCATCTCCTGCACTGGTATGCAGATTCTTTACCACTGGGAAGCCCCCTTTCCAACTCTGCGCGTTTCTTTTCAGACAGTAAGAAACCTGGCTCTCATGATTCCCGATACATTTACTTATTTGCTCAACAAACACATCCTCCTGATGTCGCCAGCCTTCTCAAGCTTCCAGCCCCTCCTCTGCATTCTGCCTCTTGTACCTCCCCCCTCACTGTCCTCCTGCCTCCGAGGCTGGTGACTCTGCACCCGGAAGGGAAAAGGTTAGCTATATTTTTAATATATCACTTTAGGTAAATTATGTCTGAGGGCAAAATTTACATTTTAAAAAATCAGAGCCCAAATAATAGAATGGCTGGGCTTCTCTGGAGGTTCAATGGGAAAGCACCTGCCTGGCAATGCAGGAGATGTGGGTTTGATTCCTGGGTCAGGAAGATCCACTGGAGAAGGAAGTGGCAACCCACTCTAGTGCTCTAGCCTAGGAAATCCCATGGACAGAGGATCCTGGTGGGCTATAGTCCATGGGGTTGCAAAAGAGCTGGACACAACTTAGCAACAGCAACAGAACAGTGACTGGAATCTAGCAATTTCTGGTTCTAAATTCCAGGTGTACAGGAAGAGACCATCAAATAATAATAATGTTAGACTATTAATGTTACTAGGTCACATGAGAGGGTTTACACTGAGATTTTGGTCGTTCAGTTCTAAGTCGTTTCCGATGCTTTGCGGCCCCGTGGACTACAGCACACCAGGCTGTGAAATCAGTTTACAGTGCTTTAATCCTCACAATAACCTAGAGAGAGTCTAGCATCTCTAATGCTTATAAAACACCATTGCTGTATTTCCTTTCCTTGCATGCTTTGGTAAAAAAAAAAAAAAACACATTTCCAAACCGGTGAGTCTTAAGTCTCATAATAAATATATTATTACATTACCTGTTGGGGGGAGGAGGATTCAAAGTGGGGACTGAGCAGGAATTCAAAAACATCAGCGTATTTACAAAACTGGCGGGAGGGGAGAGAAGGCACTGCTCACAGTAAGTCTGACCCAGAAGTAAAGCTTAACAGGCAGACGGCAAGGCTTCCCAGATGGCACTAGAGGTAAAGAAGCTGCCTGCCAATGCAGGAGACACAGGAAACTTGGGTTCAATCCCTGGGTCGGGAAGATCCCCCGGAGGAGGGAATGGCAACCCACTCCAGTATTCTCGCCTGGAAAATCCCATGGACAGATGAGCCTGGGCGGGTACAGCCCTTGGGGTCGCAAAAGAATCAGACGCGACTGACCACACACATAGCACACATAGGCAGATAGCAAAGACCGATTTCAAGTTCAGATTGCCATTTTTCATTCAAGCTTTCTCATCCTGGCCCTATGACCTCATCCAGGGAGCAAAAGAAGAGAGAGGATAATTAAAAATGCGAGGAGGGTTTCATGAAGGAGCTGTAAAACATCAAGGGTAGGTCCCCCGCAGCCTGCTTTAGTAACCTCCCCAAACAATAAAACAGAAAAGAAAGGGCAGGGCTCTCCACACACACCCCTCCCCGCAGCCCCAACTCACCCCCTCAAGAGCCTTATGAAGGGGGAGAGGGCCAGGTAAGGAGGGGCATGCAATGGACGCCCGGCCGACAAGTGATCAGGTCTAAACACCTGAAGGACAGCTTCCACGGGGACGAGGGGAATGCAGGTTAGAACTGCTGAGAGGCAGGCATGAGCTGAAGCTTCCCACCCGTACCCAAGTCTGAGGTCTTACCACTAAAGGGACGCCCAGGTCACCCAGAAACTGTTAAGGTCCAAGGAAGCCAAATGGCCACAGCAGAATGTTACCCAACTCCTGTATTTACTGACCCCAGATGTTCCATGAGTGAACCTATTTCTAGCCCAACATTAAATCTGAAATCAGTGACCTTGGGCCCTGGAATAAGCCTGCCCAAGTTCCAATGCCACCCAGTCTTAAGGCAGTATGACTTGAGGAAGTTATTTTTTCCTCCTTTTCCTCACCTGCGGAAGTATGAATTTGAAAATCTACATCACAGGACATTTCTGAAGACTACGTGTTACGACACATTTGTATTGTAAACAAATTGCACATAGGTAACACGTGGCATGTGGTAACAAAATAAGTGTTATTATTTTTTAATTGCAATTAAGCCTCTCAATAGTGACAATTAGTCTCTAACAAAGGAAAGAAGAGAATCTTCCGTATAAAACTAAAATTGTATTATTTTACATCTGAGTGAAAGATAAAGTGCATTTTCAATTTTTGCAAGGGGGGCGGATTATAAAGGCTAATCATGGCACTATAAACAGAGAGGGGAGCAGAAAAGGTGCTGTCTGGAGGCGAGAAGAGGAGCAAACGGTTACAAAGTGACCACAGACAGGCTCACCCCTCAGAAAGCATCATGTCCATATTTCACAGTCACTTCCAATCTTTTTGTCACAGAGTTTATTTTGGTGTTCTACACTTCTCACAAAACTGTAACAAACACGTATGTGTGTATATCCATAAATTCTTATTAACGGTTCTTAGTATCTTCTAGGGACTCCAGAACCCTAAAATTTTTCCGGTTCTACTTCTTCCAGAAGAATTCTAGTCTAGTCTCTCTGGGGATAGAGATCAGAAAATGGTTTTAATTAAATTTTTTTTAATATCCTTTAATTTTGACGCAAGTTACATTCTTCTGGAAAAAATGTAATTTTTAAAAGCCATCTTGCTCTTTTTCACTGCCCATCAATTACTCTAGATTATGGGACCTGGAAAAAGACTGAATCTCTCTCAAAAAAAGGCCTAACCATTTTACAACAGAAAAGGTGAAACCAGGAGGGGGAAAACAGGCTGCTCTACTTTTAAGTAACTTTTCCTTTTTTTCTGATTATAAAACTGTTTTTCCATTTTTTACTACAGGGAAATACCTAAAAGTTGACCAAAATTGTCTCTAACATTATACAACAGAGACAGTTAACTCTAAGATTTGGTGTCAACACCTAGGTATATTTCCTTCAATACATAAACACACACAGTATAAAAAGTATCACAAAGAAGTAAGTCAGAGAAAGACAACTGTCATCTTATCACCTAAATGTGGAATCTTGAAAAAGAATACAAATGAACTTATTTATAAAACTGACTCACAGACATAGAAAAGAAACTTATGCTTACCAAAGAGGAAGTGGGGAGGGATAAATCAGGAATTTATCCTAATTTATACACATCATTACGCATAAAGGGCTTCCCAGGTGGCTCTAGCTGTAAACAGCCAGGGCAGGAGATGTAAGAAATGTGGGTTCGGCCCCTGGGTCAGAAAGATCCTCTGAGGAGGGCATGGCAACCCACTCCAGGATTCCTGCCCGGGGAGTTCCAGGGACAGAGGAGCCTGGCGGGCTACCGTCCAGGGGCTGCGTATGACACGGCTGAAACGTCTTAGCGTGCACACGTGGAACAGGCGAACACCAGGGACCTGCTGGGCAGCGTGAGGAACTACATTCAATGTCGTGAAATAACGTATAAAGGAAAACAATCTGGGCAAGAATGCACCTGTATCTATGTATGAATCACTTTGCTGTACACCGGAAACTAACACTGCATTTTAAACCCGCTACACATCAAGAGAAGGGAAATGGCAACCCACTCCAGTGTCCTTGCCTGGAAACTCCCACGGACAGAGGAGCCTGGCGGGCTGCAGTTCAAGGGGTCGCGAAGAGTCAGACTCGACTGAGTGACCACACAGCTCATACATCAGTTAAAACCAAGCAGGGACTTCCCTGGTGGTGCGGGCGGATAAGAATCCGCCTGCCAGTGCAGGGGACACGAGTTCAACTCCTGGTCCACGGAGATCCCACCTGTCATGGGGCGACTAAGCCTGTGCGCCAAAACTCCTGAGCCCGAGTTCCAGAGCCCGGGACCCGCAACGAGACGAATCACTGCAACAGGAAGGCCACAAACGGCAAGCAGAGAAAGTGTGTGTGTGCAGCAGCGGAGTCACAGAGCAGCCAAAAACCAGATTCTTAAACAAACAGAATGAGGCATACACGGCTGGGATTATTTTTTAATTGGAGGATAACTGCTTTACGATCTTGCATTGGTTTCTGCTGTACAAGGTGGATCAATCATCAGTTCAGTTCAGTCGCTCAGTCGTGTCCGACTCTTTGCGACCCCATGAATCACAGCCAGCCAGGCCTCCCTGTTCATCACCATCTCCCGGAGTTCACTCAGACTCACGTCCATCGAGTGGTGCCATCCAGCCATCTCATCCTCGGTCGTCCCCTTCTCCTCCTGCCCCCAATCCCTCCCAGCATCAGAGTCTTTTCCAATGAGTCAACTCTTCGCATGAAGTGGCCACAGTACTGGAATTTCAGCTTCCGCACCAGTCATAACCACGTATAAACCCCCTCCCTCTGGAGCCCCCCTGCCCTGTGCCCTGACCCCACTCCTCCAGTCACGGGGCACCAGGCTGGGCTCTCGTGGGATGTAAGCGCTTCCCACCCGCCAGCTGTTTCCCACGCGGCGGCGTGGACAGCCAGTGCCACTCTCGGGCGCTGCCCCCCCCTCCTCTGCTGGGATTCTGTATCGTGCAGTCTTCAGAACACTGTGAGCGGGCATCATCGGAGGATGGGACAAACGGCTGAGAACAGTCCCTTACTGAGGCACCGCAGGCGAGGCGGGCTGCGTGGCATGCGTCTCCAGGGCGCTGGCCTTGCGGGAGGGAAGGGAATGAGCTGGAAGCGCAAGCGCGGAGCTCGGCGGCTCCCGGGCGTCCCCAGGCTGAAGGCGAGGCGGAGGCAGCGCGGCCTCGGGAAGAGCCGAGCAGAAGGCAGAGGAGGGCTCACAGGGCCGGGGGGGCACTCGGGCAGCTCGCCGAGGGCGGTCCTGACGCTCCGGGGACACCGGGGAGAGCTGCTTCTCAGTAACTTACTCTCTGCCCCTTTCTTTGTGGGAAACTAAGGTGGCCAAGCATGTGCGCAAAGTTCTAAACAGACTAAGGCTCCAGGCCAGGCGAGCCATCTCAGCCGGCAGCCTGGCTTCCAGTTTTGCTCACAGTAGTTCACGGCTGAGTACTGTTCATTCCCACGGAAATCCTGACTCTCTCCAACTCTTCTGGGGTGTGTAAGGTAGGCCATGGGGTCGCCAAAGAGTCAGACACTGCTTAGCGCCTACACAGCGACCAGGTAACTGTAGCCCCCAGGCCCCGGATGCCCACATAAGCGAGCAACGCAAGGACGGCGCCCCCGGAGCCCCCAGGAGAGGCTGACGAGCCCCCCACCTCGCCCAGACCCGGAGGGCCCGCGGCTCCTCGGCAGGCGCCCGAGCTGTCACCCAGGCCCACACGCAGATGGCCGGGCGCCGGATCCAATGCTCTGCCACGGCCGCCCGGAAATTCTTCATTCTTGAATCAGGGGGCCTGCCTCCTCATTTTACACAAATTACGGGTTAGTTCTGCCTGAAGGTTCTCATCCAGACCAGCCCTGCCCTTGACAGGTGAGCTGCAGACACAGTTACACAGTCAGGCAGTGGAGAAAAAACAAGCAAAAAAAATCAAGATAATCACCTCATCTTCTAAACTAACTCTGGAACGTGCTTTTCACAACACTGTGTTCCGCCGTCTGCAGAAGTCTTCTGATACATCACAGCATCCTTAGACTAAATGTCCTACCGACAGAGGCAGCTTTGAAGTTAGGACTAACCCACACACAGACACTGTGACATATTTTTAAACTGCGTTACGTTATGTCACTGATACTGGGGCGGCGGGGTGGGTGGTGAAGGGCGGACTCGACTCTTACTAGCCATATGACTCAGCAGAATGTACAATCTTCAAATACAAACTGACACATGAATTACAAAACAGGAGAGATTTCATTATCTGTTAGGGAATTATACCAAAATAACTTAGAAACAAGATCTACACAAAAACCCCTCACTCTCAATTTCTAACATTGTAAGAAGTTGAAGGTCAGGTAGCAAGCAGTACAGAGATTCCCATCTTTCTCCTGGTATGTCTTTCAGGATGAGCTAGGAGTTTGTCCCAAGACTCACTCATTATACTCTCAACAACATTTGAAATTATACTAAACATCACTTGAATAGCTTTTCAAGGAAGAGACTTCCAACTTCCAAAATCAACTATAAAGTTTTGAAATGGAAAACATCTACTACCTTCTGATCAAAATCACATATTATACTGTTTAAAAGATTATGCTGTGCTGTGCTAAGTCGCTTCAATCGTATCCAACTCTTTGCAGCCCTGTGAAGTATAGCCCCCCAGGCTCCTGTGTCCATGGGATTCTCCAGGCAAGAATACTGGAGTGGGTTGCCATGCCCTCCTCCAGGGGATGTTCCTGACCCGGGGATCAAGTCCAAGTCTCTTAAGTCTCCTGCACTGGCAGGCAGGCTCCTTACCACTGGTGCCACCTGGGAAACCCATTTAACAGATTAGGTTCTTTAAAAATCTCTATGCAAGACCTCACAGAAAGTATACCTCTTCCAGGAAAACAATAAAGGACCGACCAACAGCAACTATGAACACCAATATATCAGTGAATATGCACAAAACACAGGAAAGAAATTCCACTGGAACCATGAGCCTATGTGGGAATAAAAGTCAAATAAGTCATACAGCGAACAGAAGAAATTTAGATTACAATTGAAATGCCTTAAATCAAAACTGCAGGACTGTTTTGTCTTTCATACAGATCAAACTTAGAATTACACAACAAAAGTTGTCCTTAGAACCATCTTACAAAATGTAGAATGACTAGGTCACATCACCATATGGCATGTTTCAAAGATAAGAGAGTAGGCATTCAATGTTATCGTCACAAGAAAAAAAAATTTTTTTTAACTACAGGAGGTGATTGATGTTAACTAAAGTGGAAATAATCTTGCAATTAGTAAGTTGTTAAGCTGTACCGCTTATACAGTGCTGTGTGTCAATTATATAACAAGAAAATTGGGGGGAGATTAGGCAAAATATGTGAAATTTTATAACAACATAGTTCATGACTTTTTGAAAATAAGAGAGTAAAAGTAATTATAGAAAATGAATTCGTCTTTAAAAAGAGCAGCCGCCAGGTGGCAGTGTCCTGAGCCACCATTAGCTGGAGAGCAGCTGTTATACTGAGAACTGACCAGAAGGTGGCAGCATAGCCTCAGTTTCCCAGTACCAACAGCTCAGCCTGCTCTTAAGGCTTTTCATACACCAAAGAAAGATTCCAAACTACACCTCTCAAACGTCTTTTTTTAAGAGAGAGCTTTCATTTCCTTACATTCTGAATGTTGATCTGTAGTTCCATTTTGTAGTGATTGAAGTCTTTGGCAAGTTCATGGCCCTGATGATAGAAAGTAAACATTCCCTGAAAAAACGACAGCATCTAAAACAAAGGAGAAAAGACAATATTAGTGCGTGCACACACACACACACACACACACAACACCCTCAGGGGAAAAATAAAACAGCCACATGTTCCTCACATCTCATTATGATTCTACTAATGTAAAATAATTCAAAGCAAGTCACTAGAATTCAACTACATCTAACTGCATTTTATTCATTAATTGCTCCCTAGAAAAAAAGAATGAAGGATCTGCGAGTTTCCCCTCAATAGCAGAGCCATTAGAGAGCTTTTATAGTATGCTGTAGAGAAGAAATGGAATTCTACATCACCCCTTGTCCTTTTTCTTTAAAAAAGAAAAAAATCTTGATTTATTTCTGGTTCTCTGTTGCTGTGTGGGCTTTTCTCTGGTTGCAGTGAGTGTGGACCACTCTCTGGTTGTGGGGTGCAGGCTTCTCCTGTGCAGGGCACAGGCTCTAGAGTGCACGGGCTTCAGTACTGGCAGCACGTGGGCTCAGTAGTTGCGGACCCCGGGCTCTGGAGCACAGGCTCCACGGTTGTGGCCTCCGGGCTTCATTGCTCCATGGCATGCAGCAATTCCCAGACTAGGGATCGAACTCATGTCTCCTGCACTGGCAGGTGGATTCTTGAGCACTGAGCCACCAGGAAAGGCCCCATTTGTCCTTTTTAATCAAGAGAATCCCTATCTTCATTTAAAATGAAACCTCATCCCTACAAGCCGATAGAACCTATAAGGAAAGTGAAAATGAAATACAGATCAGAGTCAAAAGCTCTTTCAAAGGGCACCCAGTGTAGGGCACCCTCTCTGTTGTTGACAAAGATGCTCCGTGACTGAGGCAGAGAGGGCAGAGGCAGGGCAGTAATCAAACCCCTAGCTTCCTACAAACCCCCGACCCTCTTGACCAGAGGGCAGCCGCCTCTGCTCCACGTGTGAGCAAATCTACAACGAGAATGATCGGAGGTGAGAGCTCAGGGATCCACCGTCTACAGAATGTCACATCGGGTAGTGCTGAGGGATTTGGGACTCTGACATCCAGTGGCCAGCAGAGGTCAGTTCCCCACTGGGGCCAATTACTGACATTTCTCCACTTCGATGTCTATGTTTGCTAAGTGGCATAATTAAAATATCTCCTTAATAGAGTACTGTGTAGAACCCATAAGAGAGTACTGTGTGGAATCCGTGCACGATCACAGGAAAGCGCTTAGAATGACCTAAACAATGACAGAGCACTGTAAATGTTCACACACACACAAAAAAAGTAGGCCATTATTATGATTTCTCATAAGAAGAAAGCTCGAAGGAGGTTTTCTCTGTTTGCTAAGTCACTTCAGTCGTGTCCGACTCTGTGCGACCCCATAGACGGCAGCCCATTGGGCTCCGCCATCCCTGGGATTCTCCAGGCAAGAACACTAGAGTGGGTTGCCATTTCCTTCTCCAATGCATGAAAGTGAAAAGTGAAAGTGAAGTCGCTCAGTCGTGTCCGACTCTTAGCGACCCCATGGACTGCAGCCTACCAGGCTCCTTCATCCATGGGATTTTCCAGGCAAGAGTACTGGAGTGGGTTGCCATTGCCTTCTCCTGTTTAACTTAGGGTAATTCCATTACTCCACTGGACCATAGCTTCCACCAATGCTAATTTTTCATTAACAGTTACTTGGTTCTTCAGTTTGTTTCTCAACACCATACATACAACAGGTAAACTGTATGGCATGTGAATTATACCTCAGTAAAGCTTTTTTTTTTTAATCACATGCAATATAGTCTATATTAAAATTAAAGTGCCTCTTGAGAATCATGGATCTCCGTGTATATCTGTTTTTTGGGTTTGTTTTTTTTTGCTAAAACCCACACTATGAAATATCCTTTGTTCTGATTCAGAAGATATATATTAATAGATATATTAACATAAAAATAAGTGAAGCTCTCAGAGTACACCTACATAAGCACCAATGAAAATCACATGTTTCTAAAATAAGTGTAAAGAATGTCAGAGTAACTCACAAAGTAGTTTCAAATGTTCTGCATACTGGTTCTTAATTTAAGTTGCATAAAGTCACTCAGTAGTGTCTGATTCTTTACAACTCCATGCAAGTCCATGGAATTCTCCAGGCCAGAATACTGGAGTGGGTAGCCTTTCCCTTCTCCAAGGGATCTTCCCAACCCAGGGATCGAACCCAGGTCTCCCACATTGCAGGTGGATTCTTCACCAGCTGAGCCACATGGGAAGCCCAAGAACACTGAGTAGGTAGCCTATCCCTTCTCCAGGGGCTCTTCCTGACCCAGGAATTGAACTGGGGTCTTCTGCATTGCAGGCAGATTTTTTACCAACTGAGCTATTGCATAAGTATTGTGAATTGTATTAGAAATAACTTGTTACCAGTCATTGTTGAAAGTACCAAGGTGTGGATGGATGCACTTGCCTTAGAAACAAACTTAAGTAGAATAAAGATTATCCCATAAACACCCCCACGCTCACTCACATTCCAGTAACTTCATGGGAATTCTTGTTAAGGGTGGAGTCACAACTAGGATGGGAGAAGCTGCACCTGACTGCAGTGTCTTGCGGCCATGCAGCAAAAGGGCTAATACTCATTCCATTGCTGCGCAAATAAGGCCGAGAACCGCGACTCAGAGGCGGGATTTTGACTCCACGGCGACCTGGGCGCACTGTGTACAATTTACATCGTGTGCCGTGTTTACGTATCATGGCCTGTAGCAACCACAAATGAGACCTTGAAAGAAACAGATTCCTGTTCTCTATCATAACATTCGACTCACAGAGAAACTTGCTGTTTCTACTTACGGGTTCCACAAACTCAAACTTCTTCCTTTCTTGGATTTCCTGAAGCTTACACACATATTCAAGGGACAGTTCATAAAAGTGTTGCCGATTCTGTTCCACTTGGATATCTGCCTGTGTTAAAACAAAGGAGGCAGTCAGATTAGAGATGGTGTGACATGAAACTCTTTATCAGAGGTCTGCAAAGCTCCCATCTGTGGGCCAAATATGGCCAGCTGCCTGTTCTCCTAAACAGGGTTGTGCTAAACGAGCTATGGCCACTCCGTGACATCTCTTCTATGCAGACTTCCCTGCTACAACAGCTGAACTGAGCTGTCCCAAGAGGGACCTCATGGTCTTCAAATATGTGAAACCCTTATTAGTGTCTGACTGTCTGCAGAAGTAGCTTGCCAACCCCTGCTCATCTCTGTGATGAGGTTGACTCCTAAGGACCGAACATCACGCAGTCTTGCTCTCCATGAGAAACCTCCCCCAACCACAACTGACACGCAAGTTGGAACCACACACACAGACTCCGAACTACACAAACAGCGTTTCCATGACAAGTCGCCTAAGCGTGAAGTGGTCTGGGAAGGAGGACTGAAGGAATTCCGGCCGCCGCAGCACTCCCGAGTGAACACAGCAGGTGAAGACGTGGCAGCAGCCCCACTGCAAGCACTCGGCTCCCGGGCGAGGCTGGGCTTGGCGCCCAGCTGCAGGGAGCCGCGCTCCTACGCCCGCAGCACGCGCAGCCCTTGGAGGCGAGCAGGCACCAGACGGCCGGCAGACTAGTCCAGAAAGAGGGCCCGCTAGAAAGGCGCTGGGAGAGGCGACGGCTCCACACAGGAACAGTGGAGACAACTCTGGCCCTCAGAATGGTTCCTATACGGCACCATGTAGTTTTTACCCGGACATTTCTCCAAAGAGGCCATATCTAAACACACGGAAAGATGCTCAGCATCACTCACCATCAGGGAAATACAAATCAAAACCGCAGGTTACACTGTGGTGTACACACTCACCTCACGCTTATCAAAAACAAAACAAAATCAGGAAATAGCAAAAACAGACCTATCCCCAGAACAAAACAGAAAACGGAAAGTACTGGTGAAGATGTAGAGAAACGAGCTTGGTACACTGCCGACATGAATGCAAAATGACTCAGCTGCCATGGAAAACAGTATGGCCATTCTCTACAAGAAAATTAAAGGCAGAATGACCATATGCCCTTAAGAGTTCCATTTCGGGGTATACACTCTCAAGAACTGCAAGCAGGGCCACACACAGACACTTGCTCACCCACACTGACAGCAGTGAAATGGCAGAAATAACCAAAGTGCCCACTGACAGATGAAGGGATCATCAAAATCTGGTCTACACAGATAATGGAATATTATTCAGCCTCAGACTGGAAGGGAATTCTGGCTCAACATGGATGAAGCCTGAGGACATTAAGATGGCAAGTACATGTTGGCACTTGCCTTGTACCTCTACAAGGACTAAATCATGAGCTAGTATAGCTACTGACCCTCAAAACCCCCTGAAAAGGAGCTCAGGGTGGAGAGCAGAAATGAAGCACTCTGTGCTCTGGGAAAAACTGGCAGGACAGGTCTTCAGATAGCTACATATTTTCAGGAGCTGATTTTATGAGCCCAATTCTTGTACCTCTTCCTATCTAGAAAAGCACTAAAATCCTTCACGGAGATGTCTGATCCTCGTGACTAGCAGTCACCTTCACACAACTACCAGAAACCTTCCACACAAAAAAACACAGGCTTCAATGCACGCACACCCCCTTCAACAAAATCACACATATCCTGACCTTCCCTCCACCACCCTGGAGCAGTTTCTTAGAGCTATCTGAAATGCTGTCTCCCAGGCTACAGTCCTCATTTCGCCCCAAATAAAACTTCCTCACAACTCTCAACTCACAACGCTGTACAATTATTCTCATCAACAATGCTAAATGAAATGAGCCAATCACCAAAGGACAGGTGCCAGATGATTGCTCTTCCATGAGGTACCTGGAAGAGTCAAATTCACAGAGACAGGAAGTAGAATGGTGGTTAGGAGCTGGAGAGAAGAGGGCTGGGGAGTTAACAGTTTAATGGGAAGCACAGAGTTTCCGTATCTAAGCCTTTAGGAGTTGGAACGTGGGGGTGACTGTATTTAACGACACTGAACAAACTATATCTTTGAACATAGTTAAAATCGTATCTTGGTATATTATGGGCTTCCCTTGTGGCTCAGCTGATAAAGAATCCGCCTGCAATGCAGGAGGGCCAGGTTCGATCCCTGGTTTGGAAAGATCCCCTGGACAAGGGAAAGGCCACCCTCTGGCCTGGAGTATTCCATGGACTGTATAGTCCATGGGGTCGCAAAGAGTCAGACATGACTGAGCGACTTTCACTTCACCTGCTATATTTTACCACAACAAAAGTTTTTGGGGAAAAAAAGGTAACAGGTAATAACTTTTGGGCATCATATCATTTTTTAATTAATGTTTAAATATAATAAATGCATCTTACTGTGAAATGAAATACTTTCTGCTGTATGTGTAAACATCAGCCTTTCAAATGTAAATTTGAGCCCAGGAAACAATACCAGCTATGCACCAGTCATCAGCTAAATATGCTGAGGGGCTTGGGGGGATGCCAAGAAACCATAGGAGACAACCACCCATCATATTCTCCACCTGTTATGGTACACATTCCCTGGAGAAGGGAATGGCAACCCACTCCAGTATTCTTGCCTGGAGAATTCCATGGATAGAGGAGCCTGGTGGGCTACAGTCCATGGGGTCGCAAAGAGTTGGACACAACTGAGCGAGTAACATACACACACAGTAAAGACTAAGGATATGAGCAATCACGAAGCAGGATTCGGCCCCAGATAGCGGAGAGGTACATGAAAGGAATGAATTCAATGAGTGCAGACACTGGCATCTTCCCATACATAGAAGACAAGACTGTGATCCATGTGATCTGTGGTGCTGGAGAAGGCTCTTGAGAGTCCCTTAGACTGCAAGTCAAGTCCCTTGACTGCATCAAACCAGTCAATTCTAAAGGAAATCAGTCCTGAATGTGCATTGGAAGGGTTGCTGCTGAAGCCGAAACTCCAATACTTTGGCCACCTGATGTGAAGAGCCGATTCATTAGAAAAGACCCTGAAGCTAGGAAAGATTGAAGGCGGGAGAAGGGGGCGACTGAGGACGAGCCGGTTGGATAGCATCACCAACTCAATGGACATGAGTTTGAATGAGCTCTGGGAGATGGTGAAGGACAAGGAAGCCTGGCTTGCTGCATCCCATGGGGTTGCAAAGAGTCAGACACAACTTAGCAACTGAACAACAACATACATATAAACATACAGCTAAATTCCTTGAGCTATCTGGCTTTCCTTAATTAACAGACTGCCTCCTGCCACCCCCACCTTGCTACAAATTTCTATATATCCTGACTCCTTACCCTGCCTCCTCGGAGCAGTCTCTTGGGATCACTTTGAGATGCTCTCTCCTTGCTGAAAATCCTCGTAATTCCCACTGAAAAAAGAACTCTACTTTCAGATTGTGACTACTTGTTTAGCCAACGTGACTAAGTCAAAATGTTTCTTATTGCCAAATTTTCTACCTAATACTCATAGAAATCATGACTTTTTTATGCCTCTAATGACCAGAGGTGGAGCTCAGCCACCAGCAGTTAACAGGCACAACTCCCAAGAAAATCAATGCAAGTGTGTTGAGTATTTACTAAAATGGAGCTATGGGGGATTGAAGGGTGAATCTTTCATGTTATTGTTAATGGGAAATGCCTTTCAAGAAAATTTCACCGGGATCAGATTTACCAAGGTTGTTTTTTTTTTTTTGAGTGGATTCTCTCTCCTGGTTGTGCTCCTGTATTGCTGCCCAGCTTCTATTCACAGCCTCCTAATGTTCTGAGTGTTCAGAACTGCTGTGCCAGGCACGGAGAGATCTTATCACCAGAATCCCTGGGATTGTAGATAACCCATCATTTACGCCACCACCACAGACATCCAAATTACACCCAGCAGCACAGTCCTTTAGCTTGACTCCGTCTAAAAGGCAATCACTATATAAGTGGTATAAGAAGAAATGTATTTCGTCTTTGTCCCAGGTTCCTGGCACAAATCTCCTAAAACCCTTGGAATTTCCTGACTGAGGGAAGTGTCTGCTGTCATTTGTAAGGAGTCCTGAGTGAGAACACTCCTGTTTGTGCCAATAAGGTGACTTTGGAGGGGCCCAAGGCTAACCTGATCAGAAGGTTAGAACTTTGGCCCCACCCACTGGCCCTCAGCAAGTGGGAAGCACTACAGATTAAGCTCTGTAGCAACTCTTGAACACGGGTTCATAAGCTTCCAGGTTGGCAATGTAAAAAATAAGTAAACAGAACTCTCAGTTAAACAGAGCTGGGTCACCAGAGTGGGAGCACTCGTGGCTTCCAACGACACAGAGCCCAAGAGAAAGAAGGAAGGCGACTCTTCTCACCTGGCCAGGACTCAGCCCAAGGAAAGCCACGGCCTCTGTTGACTATAGACTCCCTGTCCCTCACAATCAAGGGCGTCTCCTTCATGCGTCAGGTGGGAACGTGCCCTTGGCTCACCACGGCTGCAAGGCCCCAAACGGCAACTCTTCTGATCCTGAATAAACCCTTCTTTACTGGAGAAATATCTGGCAGACTATTCATTTCAGGTCATGAGTAAATCCATCCATTTGCCCATAGAGTGACACACCCCAGCTCCACAGGGTCAGAAGTTTCTGCGCTTGGGACCCTTCTGGACCCAGTCCTGTGTACCTCTTCCTCTTGGCTGCTCATCTGAATCCCCTAGATTACCTCTCATAATGAGCTGGTGAAGTGAAGTGAAGTTGCTCAGTCGTGTCCGACTCTTTGCGACCCCATGGACTGTAGCCTACCAGGCTCTTCCCTCCATAGGATTCTCCAGGCAAACATACTGGAGTGGGTTTGCCATTCCCTTCTCCAGGGGATCTTCCCGACCCAGGAATCGAACCCGGGTCTCCTGCATTCCAGGCAGACGCTTTAACCTCTGAGCCACCAGGGAAGCCCATAATGAGCTGGTAAACTTAAGTAAATGTTGCCTAGTTCTGTGAGTTGCCCTAGCAAATCAATCAAACCCAAGGAAAGTGGGGTCACAGGAACCTTTTCTTTGTAGTCAGTTAATCAGAAGCACACCAGGATTTGGTGTTAGAAGTGGGGCAGTCTTTTTTTTAATTGAAGTGCAGTTGATTTACAATGTGTTAGCTTCTGCTGTACAACAAAGTGATTTGGTTACACATATAGATTCTTTTCGATTATGGTTTATTACTGGATACTGAATAGAGCCTTGTTATTTATCCATTCTACATATAATAACTTGCATGTGCCAGTCATTAGTAGGGCAGTATTGTAGGACTAGCCTTTAACCTACAGGATCTGGCGCTGTTTCCAGGGAGTGCCAGAACTGAATTCATTGCTCGGTGGCAACTGAAAAACACACAACTGGATCATACTTTTTACTACGCCAAGCAAAAGTCATTTTTTTAAAACATATAACTTCAAATAGATTATCAATTTCACTTCTGACCATGCCTGCTGTAAATATGCATAACAGGAATAGATCACTCACACAAAGATCTTCAAGGGATCTATTTCTCTGGTCATACTTATGGAAATATAATTATCTGACTACTCAGTGTCAACTGAAAAAAAAAAAAGCACATTGTGAGAGTTGTGAGTCAAGTTTTATTGGGGTCACAATGTGGAATATAGCCTGGGAGCAGGTCCTCAGAGGTTGATTAGTGAATTTAATCTAAAGAGGCACATGGCAAGTGCTAATTTTTAGCTGCCATAAGGAAACAAAAATATACTTCAAATATCAGCAGTCAAAGAATTTTCTCAAATATCCAATTACTGTTCTAGTACAAATAGTAATATTGAGAATTTGGGGGTGTGATGGAGGCAGAAGCTAGTGTGTCCATTCAATACAGAGCGAGAGGCAAAGGTCTGAATAAACCAAAATTGCCAGCCTGCTGTCTGCCACAATTTTCTCCTGTGATTTTCACTGGAAACCAGAGGAAAGAATAGCTGATAACAAGGACATACACCTTTGTTCAGTACCACTGTCAGCAACCTTTAGTAATCTCTCAAGCACCTCAACTCAATTTACTGAAGATCAGCAATGCATGAGCCACTGCCAGAAGTGGCCAAAGGCACATCTAACCTTCTTTTCTTTAAGGAGCATCTCCATCCTTAAGGCATTCACTCTTGAAACAGAAAGCTCAGTCAAGTGGGGCTCTGTATATCTGTAAGGAGGACACAGATCAAGACAGCAAAGAAAATATAATTTTTTTTAAATCTTTTGGTCATGCCACTGGGGATGTAGGATCTTAGATGCCCAACCAGGGATCGAACCCATGCCTCCTGCATGGAAAGCGTAGAGTCTTTTAACCATGGACCACCAGAGAAGACCCAAGAATATATAATCTAAGTGAAAACTAACATGATTCATCTGAAAGTGAAGTCGCTCAGTCGTGCCCGACTCTTTGCGACCCCATGGACAGTAGCCAGCACCAAGCTCCTCCATCCATGGGATTTTCAAGGCAAGAGTACTGGAGTGGGTTGCCATTTCCTTCTCCAGGGAATCTTCCCAACCCGGGGATCGAACCCAGGTCTCTCGCATTGTAGACAGACAATTAACCCTCTATCTCTTCAAATTTCCAAGCTAATGTTTAATTATCTTTGGGAATGATGATATTGTTGAAGGTCTAGCTCATAATCTTCACACATGTTCATTCAATAAATATTTATTACGGCCTGCTCCCTGACAGGTCTTATTCTAGGCACTGTGGACAGAGTGCTGAAGAGAACTAGGCTGTTGCCTGCCAGGAGCTGACATCCCATGGAAAGAAGCCATGAAACAACCGAACGTACACTGCACACTGTGTGCGCTCAGTCAGGTCCAATCCTTTGCGACCTCATGGACTGCAGCCCCCCAGGCTCCTCTGTCCATGGAATGTTCTAGGCAAGAATATCGGAGCTGGTTGCCACTTCCTACTCCAGGGGATCTTCCTGACCCAGGGACTGAACCTGAGTCTCTCATGCCTCCTGCATTTACAGGTGGATTCTTTACCACTGAACCACCTGGCAAGACCACATCTGAATATGTAACGAGTCAAATGGTTGTAAGAGCAAGGGGAAAAAAAACAACAAAAAAAAGGCAGAGTAAGGAAGGCACCCTAAATAAGATCAAACATCTCTACTCAGGGGAAGTCTGAGAGGAGACTATCTGAAAGACTATTTGCAGGAGTGAGTCATGCAGATCTCGCAGAAGGATGAGCACCAAGGCCCTCAGCCATGAAGCCAAGCCAGAATGAGGCTGCCATGTGGGGTGAGAGAAGGCGGAGTGCACTGGGGACCTCTGACGGGAGCTTCTAGGAAGAAGCATTTGGAGAAGAGCAGCGCAAAGGCTGACTCTGTTGCCATATAGAAAATAAACTGTAAGAGGCCTCCCCTGGCAGTCTAGTGGTTAACAGTCCATGCTCCCAGTGCAGGGGACACGGGTTCGATCCCTGTGTCATCATGACACACAGTAACAAGCATGAAAAATGAATGCACATATGCATAAAAAAAGAATGAAAGTGTCAGTCACTCAGTCACGTCTGATTCCTTGAAACTCCAGGACTGTTGCCCACCCAGGCTCCTCTGTCCCTGGGATTTCCCAGGCAATGACACTGGACTGGGGAGCCATTCCCTTCTACAGGGGATCTTCAAGACCCAAGGATCCAACCGGCGTCTCCTGCACTGCAGGCAGATTCTTTACAGTCTGAGCCATGGGGAAAGCTGCGTGCATACATGCATTCTGCTGCTGCTGCTGCTGCTAAGTCGCTTCAGTCGTGTCCAGCTCTGGGCAACCCCATAGATGGCAGCCACCAGGCTCCCCTGTCCCTGGGATTCTCCAGACAAGAACACTGGAGTGGGTTGCCATTTCCTTCTCCAATGCATCAAAGTGAAAAGTGAAAGTGAAGTCACTCAGTCGTGTCTGACTCTTAGCGACCCCATGGACTTCAGCCTACCAGGCTCCTCCATCCATGGGATTTTCCAGGCAAGAGTACTGAAGAGGGGTGCCATTATGAATACAAAATAACTTGTAAAAGAAAATAAACTGTAGGGATCCCTGAGTAAAAAGCAGGGAGGTTTCTGTAGTCATCTATGCGAGAAATGCCCACCACTTGGGCCAGGGTGACAGGTTTGCAGGCTAGGAAAACTGGCCACATTCTGAGAATATCCTGAAGTTGAAGAAGACCTAGGCTGAGGGTCTAGATGGGCTGAGAGACAAAAGGCCAAGGATGACGCTACAGATTTCGCCCTAGCAACAGGTAGAATGATATCTAATTAGAGAGTAAGGTGGAGATGGAAATTGACTTGGGGCATGGAAATCCCATCAGGATACCTGGAAACAGAGATCAAGTAGAATAGGAAGTGGAAAACTGCTGGCATAAAGAGAACCTCTACAAGCAACAGCTGTCACTTCAAAACTGACAGAGGTTAGGAGGGGAGGGAGCACATGTAACAATTGCATGGCTTTCTACGCAATATGGAAAACGAGAGAATGCAGCCCTGCCTTCAGATAGTATTGTAGTCAGGATTAGAGGGTACAAAAGGGCCTTTCTCTTTCACAGACCATCAAACACCATGTAAACATCAGCCAATCACACTGCAGAGACGAAAGAAGATGTGACATGTGGTTAATGTCAAAATAACCACACACATACACACAGAGTTTGCAACTAAATCTGTAACGTTTAAACATAACCCAGGTTTACTCTACAACATTGTCATTTTGATGATACTTCACCAAGAGTATATTATAGTGGTACCTTATGCCTGGATCCCTTATGTGTTTAAAAATAAACAAATGCATGGGGAAGAAGTCACACTTCTGTGGGATGAATCAAGATCTTTACAACTGGAAACAGCATTATGTTTAAGGAAAGCATATGTTCCAAATTGGAAACTGAGTTTCCATTCAAGGGTGTGAGTGAGCAAAAACAAGTGGCAGGGAATTTAGGAAAAAAACAGAAAGCGAAAACGAGACAGAAGATATAAATTCCTTTCTCCTTACATACGGCTCCCTCCGAAAGAAACAAGTCTATTAACACAAGCAAAACAGATGCTCTCTTTCCAAGGAAGCTGAAAAACTCCTGAATCTTCAGCGTTAGGTAAGATTAATTCTGCCTTCACATAAAAGCCAAATGGTATAGGAGCTTATTCAATTCACTTTTTCAACACATCCTGAAAGTTAATTAATAATCTATTCCTGAAAATTATATATCTTTTCTCAGTTATGCTAGTTAAAATGGTTGTCCCTGGGAAAATATACTCAGAACCAAAAGTTCTAATACTCTGAACCCACACTGCATTAATCACTCTATGAGGTATTTTGTCTTATTCCAAAAAAGCTTTTTCTTTTAATTCATGGCGCTACCTAGTCATTTTTTCCATCTCTAATAAACCTAGATGAAACATTTTCAAAAGAAAAGTTCATTAAAAAAAAGACATGCACAGATTATTACATTTTACAAACAAATTAAAAGAAAAATACAAACAATACCTCTTGTAAATGTGAGTCTTTCTTTTTTGCTGACAAATTCAAATGTTTATCAATTAGGCTATAGTTCCTTTCAGTCTCTTTGTCAAACTTCTTTTTTTCTTCCTACAAACAAGAAAAACATAGACAGGTATGATTAAACAGGGGGGGAAAGACGTATACAGTCAATCGACTGGGAAAATCAAAATATGAAAAATATCCAAAAAGAAAAGAAAGTACCATGATGTGTGAAAAAGTTACCTGGAAAATCTATCTGCAGCCAGGCCACTGTTTATGAATCATCAAGACCGCATTAGGACTGAAGAGTCACTTACTTTTTCACTTTTTCCTTTAATGAACTTTTTTCCTAGCCTGTTATTTTCAACCCCTCATACCTATCAGTGTTTGGAATTAATGCCATTCACTTGTCCATTAAAAAAAAAAAAATTTTAGGATGAAAACATAATAAGACCATAAAGCTTAAAAAAGCACACTTGCTACAGATTTTGGCATAGAAATGGAATTCACATAAAACGGAGTAAGTTTTGATCTACGTTTAAAAATTATTTAAAATCGCCAAGAGGAGGAGGGGGGAAAAAAAAACACATCTTGGGAAAAAAAATAATCTTCCCTAATTGTCTAGTATAAATATAACAATAAAATCCTCTGACCAGAAATGTCAACTACTTCCCCAAATTTCAGCAGTGATTTCTGTAACCCTGTCTAGAATATTTATCAATAGGTCCACAGGGCCTAAAATAATACTGACATACTTCTACTGAGATCCTTTGGTTAACATCACAAACATTTCTCAGGCACTGCCAAGAAAGAGTATTTGCTTTCCTTTTGCTAGAGTAGCTTTTAGAGAAAACAAGGAACCCATTTTTTTTTTTTAATACGGCGTAGACAACCTCCCCTAAAACTGCCTGCCAACGTAAGTAGATTTTTCATAAACATTTCTGAGCACCAATGAGCTCACATGATGTTCTCCTTCTGTCAAAATGTTTCTATTAACTTCAGACTCTCCCCAACTCTCCAAGGCCTCCTAGAAAGGAATGTTCCCTTCCCTATTTTCCAGCTTATTTTTATAAAGTCAAAAATAATGAACTGTCCCAGCTTTTCCTGGCATGACCTTCCTATTAAGCAAAAGGGGTAAATAAAGCACAAAAATTGTACTTCTCTGCATTTATCATCATTTTTTTCACTCCACGGGACTACAGTGTGAGACACTGGGAACGAAGCTCTGCCCGCTTCAAAATGGTGCTCTCAAGCCTCTGTGATGAAAGAATCTAGCCAGGAAACAACATCACGCCCACCAAAGGCTGAATTAACCCCCACACTGATGGAGGCACAAGACTCAGAACCGAGGCCTCTTCCCATTTCTACTTCAAGTTTAATTACCAACTAGCCGCACATCTTCAAGGGCAAAAACAAAACACTTAACAGTATAAAACCTTAGTTTTTCTGTTTAAAAGATCAGGGGACTTCCTTGGCGGTCCAGTGGTTAGGGAGGACTCCACATTCCCACAGCAGGGGGTGCGGCTTCCATCCCAGGTCTGGGAACTGACACCCCACATGGTCCACACACACCCTTGTGTGGTGTAACCAAAAAAAAAAAAAAATACTGTCATAAAACCTAAAATATTAGAAAAAAAAATCAGGAATTCAGTTTTGTCCTAGTTCATTCTTAGAACCAATCCTAAAATTGTGTAATCCTACCGTTCGCCTATACATAAGAATGGTCAAACTTTCACTGAAACAGAGGCTTTTTTTTTTCCTTATGCCCTAGGTTTAATTTACAACTATTTTTATATACTTAAGGCATTAATATTACATGGTTACTCTCTCTTTTCTGCTTTTTATTATGATGTACTGCCTGAACGATTTTAATGACTAACAGAAAATAAACTAAACGGAACATATGGCCACTGCTTTACAATCTCCACTATTTTTAAAAGTTCATACGGTAGAGTGTGCACTGGATTAGGTGTCAGAAGACGCAGGTTCCAGTGGCCGCTATGACCCTGTGGCTCTGCCCCGGGGTCACAGCCTTCTCTGAGCATCAGTTTCTCAGGTTTAAAACCAGACAGGAATGGAGGTAACACAGCTGCATTTACCACAGGTACATGGAAACACTCATCATGTGGTTCAAAATGCCTACTATCTTTGCAGATTAGTAGTCAGAGAATACTGAAACCGTGTTTACTCCTTTGATTTCATCTGAATCACAGAAGGGGACAAAGGAAGCAACGACGCTACAGTCAGCAGTCAAAACACCCAGCACACGCGGAAACAGTGGGGTATGTGAATGAGGATGTGGGTTAAGTCTGGAATGAAAGAAAATGGTGCTCTCAAGCCTCTGCGAAGAAAGAATCTAGCCAAGAAACAACATCGCGCCCACCAATTTGAGTGAAAATACATTTGTTCATCTTTGGTATGATACGATACAAATGCTGCTGTGTTTTGTTTTTGAATCTGAAGACTCAGATGATTGTCTCTCCTTGCATTTTTTTCTCAGTGTCTCTATAGAATATTCTGTTTCTTTGTACTCATATGACTTTGGACACTTAATTCTGAATTTTAAAGGGGGCTGTGTTCAAGTAGCATTCAATAAAGAATGGAGTCTTTTCTTCAACATTGCAATATAGGATACATATACACATATGGATTTATACATATATATATGTACATGTATATATACACATATATACACACATACACAAATATAAATGAGCCATCAAGGGGAACAAAATTGAATCAGTTGAAGTGATACAGAGTGAAGGTCAGAAAAACAAATAATGCATATTAACACATATATATAGAATCTAGAAAAATAAATATTGATGAACCTGTTTGCAGGGCAGGAATAGAGGTGCAGACAGAGAAAAGACTTGTGGAGACAGATAAGGAAGCAGAGGATGGTACAAATTAAAAAAGCAGCACTGAAATATGTGCACTACCATATGTAAAAGAGACAGCTTGTGGGAGCTGCTGTATAACTCAGGGGGCCCAGCCCGGCGCTCGGTGAAGACCTACAGAGGGGAGGGAGGGGCACCAGACAGGGGAAATGTGTATACATACAGCTGATTCACGATGCTGTACAGCAGAAACAAGCACCGTAAAGGAATCATACGCCAATAAAAAAACTAAAATAGAGTAATATGAGACAAAAGGCTCTATCAGGGATCAGATTATTACAATGAAAACTGTTCTATGAAACAGCATTACTCAAGTGAGTCTGGGTCAAGCTGGAAGTAAAGTCAGTATGGAAAAGTGGAGGCAAGGGCTCGCCAGCCAGCCCACATCTACATTTCAGAGAGAGGCAAGCAGCCATCACAGAGCCCCAGCAGACTTCTGCCATGTGAAACTATAAGCCCAGTATTTAGGCCGCACCATTGATTTTTCTGGAACAGCTGAAAGACTCAATGATTTTTAATCGGTGACAAAAAAAAACCCTTATATTTTAGGTTTAACATGAGTCAGTTAAGTTGCTCAGTCCTGTCCAACTCTTTGCGACCCCATGGACTGCAGCACGCCAAGCTTCCCAGTACTTCACCAACTCCCAGAGATTGTTCAAACTCATGTCCATCAAGTCGGTGACGCCATCCAACCAGCTCATCCTCTGTCATGCCCTTCTCCTCCTGCCTTTAATCCTTCCCAAAATCAGGGTCTTTTCCAATGAGCCAGTTCTTCGCATCAGGTGGCCAAAGTACTGGAGTATCGTATCAGTCCTTCCAATGATTATTCAGGACTGATTTCCTTTAGGATTGACTGGTTTATCTCCCTGCAGCACAAGGGACTCTCAAGAGTCTTCTCCAACACCACAGTTCAAAAGCATCAATTCTTTGGTGCTCAGCTTTCTTTATGATCCAGCTCTCACATTCACACGTGACTACTGGAAAAACCATAGCTTTGACTAGACAGGCCTTTGTCAGCAAAGTAACATCTCTGCTTTTTAATATGCTATCTAGGTTGGTCATACCTTTTCTTCCAATGAGCAAGCATCTTTTAATTTCATGGCGGCAGTCACCATCTGCAGAGATTTTGGAGCTCAAGAAAATAAAGTGTCACTGTTTCCACTGTTTCCCATCTATTTGCCACAAAGTGATCGGAACTGGATGCCATGATCCTAGTATTTTTAATGTTGTGTTTTAAGCCAACTTTTTCACTCTCCTCTTTCACTTTCATCAAGAGTCTTCAGTTCCTCTTCACTTTCTGCCATAAGGGTGGCGTCATCTGCATATTTGAGGTTATTAATATTTCTCCCACCAATCTTGATTCCAGCTTGTGCTTCATCCAGCCCGGCATTTCACATGATGTACTCTGCACATAAGTTAAATAAGCAGGTGACAATATACAGCCTTGACATACTCCTTTCCTGATTTGGAACCAGTTCGTTGTTCCATGTCCAGTTCTAACTGTTTCTTCTTGACCTGCATACAGATTTCTCAGGAGGCAGGTAAGGTGGTCTGATATTCCCATCTCCTTAAGAATTTTCCAGTTTGTTGTGATCTACACAGTCAAAGGCTTTGGTATAATCAAACAGCAGAAGTAGATGTTTTTCTGTAATTCTCTTGCTTTTTTTATGATCCAGGGAATGTTGGCAATTTGATCTCTGGTTCCTCTGCCTTTTCTAAATCCAGCTTGAACATCTGGAAGCTCACAGTTCATGTACAATTGAAGCCTGGCTTGGAGAATTTTGAGCATCACTTTACTAGTGTGTGAGATGAGTGCAATTGTGTGGTAGTTTGAACATTCTTTGGCATTGCCCTCCTTTGGGACTGGAATGAAAACTGACCTTTTCTAGTCCTGTGGCCACTGCTGAGTTTTTCAAATTTGCTAGGATATTGAGTGCAGCACTTTCACAGCATCATCTTGCTTTCTTATCTCTCCTTGCTATTCTTTGGAACTCTGCATTCAGATGCTTCTATCTTTCCTTCTCTCCTTTGCCTTTCACTTTTCTTCTTTTCTCAGCTATTTGTAAGGCCTCCTCAGACAATCATTTTGCCTTTTGCATTTCTTTTTCTTGGAGATGGTCCTGATCACTGTCTCCCGTACAATGTCACCAACCTCCATCCATAGTTCTCAGGCACTCTATAAGATCTAATCCCTTGAATCTGTTTCTCACTTTCACTGTATAATCATAAGGGATTTGATTTAGGTCATACCTGAATGGTCTAGTGGTTTTCCCCACTTTCTTCAATTTCAGTCTGAATTTGGTAATAAGGAGTTCATGATCTGAGCCACTGTCAGCTCCTGGTCTTGTTTTTTTGGCTGCAAAGAATGTAACCAGTCTGATTTCAGTGTTGACCATGTGGTGATGTCCATGTGTCGAGTCTTCTCTTGTGTTGTTGGAAGAGGGTGTTTGCTATGACCAGTGCTTCTCTTGGAAAAACTCTGTTAGCCTTTGCCCTGCTGCATTCTGTACTCCAAGACCAGATTTGCCTGTTACTCCAGATATCTCTTAACTTCCTACTTTTGCAATCCAGTCCCTTATGATGAAAAGGACATCTTTGTGGGGTGTTAGTTCTAGAAGGTTTTGTAAGTCGCTATAGAAGCATTCAACTTCAGTAAGCCAAACAAACATGAGTAAGACAAACAAAATGTTTACAAGTTAAAGATGGCTCACGGGAAGTCAGTTTGTAATCTGTTAACAAAATCACACATGCAAAAAATAAAAAACAGTGAAGAACAGCTGTTACTTGAAACAGTATAACCAGTCAAGTAAGATGTACACTATGTAAATAGAAGAGAAATTTTTCAATCTAAGAAACAAAACTTAAATACTCAGGTTTTTTTAATATATTAGAAATAAACATATATATGAAAGAAAAGAAAAGTCAAAGCATTAATCACTCAGTCCTGTCTGAGTCTTTGTGACCCCATGGACTGTAGCCCACCAGGCTCCTCTGTTCATGGGATTCTCCAGGCAAGAATCCTGGAGTGGGTTGTCATGCCCTCCTCCAGAACTTCCTGACCCAGGGATCAAATCTGGGTCTCCCACATTGCAGGCAGATTCTTTACCACTTGAGCCACCAGGGAAACCAAAAACATATATATAGTATATATACTTAAAGGTGTCATAACAAATCATGGAATAAAAACCTATTATTCAACTAATGGTGTGGTATAACTGGTTAAGTAGTTGGAAATAAAAAGAGAACCATGTCTCAAATCAAAATTAATTCCAGATGGACTGAAAGAGTCACAAGTGAAAAATGAAACCAAAACAGAGCATTTTCATCAGATCTCAGAACAGAGAAGGAATTTATGAGGAAAAGAGAAATGGAAGAAGCCATAGGAACTTCCAGATATCAAAACTATACAATAAATAAGGCAAAAGGCCAACAACTGGCAAGGAAAAGATACAATTACTATGGAAGAAAGGGAGTTAACATTCCTAACACATAAAGTATTCTTTATGAAGCAATTTTTTGCTCAAAGTATACATTACACTTAGAAAAATTAGTAAAGAATACAGAAAATTCACAAAAGCTTGAAAATACTTGTAAACTATCCACATTTACTAGAATATTTTGTTTCAGCTTAGAAAAAGGGGAAATTTTTAAATTACCAGGTAACTTTCCTTTTTACGTATTTTTGGTATTTTACAAATTTTCTAGGATGAGGAAATGAAAACTTTTATTTTCAGACTATGAGCAGCAAATAGTAAGCCCCAACTAGTATAGACAAGAGCATAAATATATTCTTAGAGATTCCAACTCTCTTTTTATTTAAATAAAAAGGTGGGGGTAATAATGCCCACACGTGGGTTTCCCTGGTGGTTCAGATGGTAAAGAATCTGCCTGCAGAGCAGGAGAGTTGGATTCAGTCCCTGGGTTCAGAAGATCCCCTGGACAAGGGAATGACTACCCACTCCAGTAGTCTTGTCTGGAAAATCCCATGAACAGAGGAACCTGGCAGGTTACAGTCCATGGGATCACAAAGAGTCGGACACGACTGAAGCGACTTAGCACAACGGCAATGCCCACACTTACAAGAAATGAAACTCCTAGCACATGCAACACACTTGGCAGGAGCACTTCTTCCTGCATATCCAGGCCAACCAGAGTTGAAATCCCCACTCTTCTCCACTGGTCCACCAACACCTCACAACCCAGGTGAAATGCCGCCTCTTCCATGAAGCACTCCTTGACTTCTCCAGGGGGGAAACAGCCCCTTCCCTCAACTCCTGCACAGTGTCACCCGTCCTCCTTGACGTTCATTTGCCCTATCCAACGCATGCCCTCTCCTGCCTTTAAGCTCTTTCAGCGTTGAGAAGTCAGTCTTTAGACCCACACCTGGTAGATGCCCAGGGGACATTGGTCAGAGAACACAGGAAGGCGGAAGCCTATGGCTGCAGAGGCTCCAAAACGGAAAAACTGCCCCTGCTGGCTCCTCAGCACTTGCTCCCAAGTCACCAATCCATCACCTGAGCACTGTCTGAGCAGGAGAGTCACAAGCCACAGTGCTGGAACCTGCTGGGCAAAGAGTGGAGTAAAACCTAAGAAGTTGTTGTTAGCAAGCCAATACAAAGCAAGTCACAAAGGGGATCATAAAAGAACTGCAACCGTGTATACGCCAAGCCCTGCACTAGACCCCAGAAATATGCCATCAAATGCACCGAAGCTTTGCAATAACCTGCGGGGACAGGTGTAATGGGCCCCATTTTAAAGATCAGGAAACTGAGGCTTGGAGGCCTTAAGTAATTTGCCCCAAATCAGAGAGATACTCAAGGGGCAGAAATCCAGTTCAAAACAAGGGACAATCAGGCCCAAAACTGAGATGACAGGCCACCCACACAGAGCACTGATGCTTTCTCTTGTTAGAGCACTTTCTTTTTATTTATTAACATTGATTTATATTCGGTTGTTCTGGGTCTTCACCGCTACCCGGGTTTTTCTCTAGTTGTCGAGAGCGGGGGCTACTCTCCAGTTGCGGTGCACAGGCTTCCGTGGCGGCTTCTCTTGCTGTGGAGCACGGGCTCCAGAGCATTCAGGCTTCGGCAGTTCTGGCTCCCGGGCTGGAGAGCACAGGCTCGTTAGTTGTGGCCCCTGGGCTTGGCTGCTCCGTGGCACGTGGGATCCTTCCAGGAATCGAAACCCACATTTCCTACACTGGCAGGCAGACTCCCCACCATTGAGCCTCCAGGGAAGCCCTAGGGCACTTTTCACAGTGCACTTTTATTTTTTTTTTTTAACATCTTCCCCACAGACTCGCCGATTTCTTGAAGACTGGACAGTGTTTTAATTCACAGCTGTACAGTAAGTCCCCTACAAACAAATGAGCTGCTATCCAAGAACATGCTCCTAAGTCCAATTTGTTCCTAAGTCCAACAAAGTTAGCCTAGATACTCCACTAACACAATCAGCTAAACAGTACTGTACTGTAGTAAGTTTGTAACACTTATCACACAAAAAATATGTAGAAAACACACACAGAAATAAAGAAAACATTTTTAATCTTACAGTACAGTATCTTGAAAAGCACGGAAGTACAGGACCCTGGCTGGTATACGGGGGCTGGCATGGAGTGAGCAGGCAAACAGTGTTACAGACCAGAGGGGACAGAGGAGGTGGGAGATGGTAGTGCTGAAGGATCGTCAGCAATGTGAGATGGAGGGCACGCTGCAAGGAGAACCAACCAGTCCATCCTAAAGGAGATCAGTCCTGGGTGTTCACTGGAAGGACTAATGCTGAAGCTGCAACTCCAGTACTTTGGCCACCTCATGCGAAGAGTTGACTCATTGGAAAAGACCCTGATGCTGGAAGGGATTGGAGGCAGGAGGAGAAGGGGACGACAGAGGATGAGATGGCTGGATGGCATCACTGACTCGATGCACATGAATTTGAGTGAACTCTGGGAGTTGGTGATGGACAGGAAGGCCTGGCCTGCTGTGATACATGGGGTCGCAAAGAGTCAGATACGACTGAGCGACTGAACTGAAGTGAAACACAGAGGTAAGAACCTGGCAAGCACATGAGAAAAAGTGGCAGAACCTACAGGATGGAAGTTGAAGCTCAAACCTAACAGACACGACTGATGGAGAACATATCCAAACAGAAGAGAAAACAGCAGAAAAGAAAGATCCAGTGACTCCTAAAAAATCCTATTTATAAAAGCCACCTGGCAGTTTCGATTACATTAAAATCACAAGTTCCCATGTCACTGGGGTTCTGGAAACTGAAGATGGAAGCACAGGGAACTGAAAGAGCTTCCATATAAAGTCAAAGGGTAGCAACCTTTCCAGATAGGGAGGAGAAGATGAACATTTTGACAAGGATATCCAAAAACTTCTGCTGCAGTCAGCTTTTCAAGACTTTTGTTTTTTCTCCCCCACATGAAAACTTGCTTCAAGGTACTTTCTAAAAGATCTTCATGCTAAGAGAATAAAGTTATTTTTTAAGTATCCCAAATAAGTAAACAAACCAATGGAACAAGAACATGTGGTTGTTCTTGATTGGTGTTTAGGAAGCACAGATGGAGAAAATCAAATATCCAGTTTATAAACTCTTTCCTGGTTCTTCTAGAATAAAGGGTGAAAGTGAAAGTGTTAGTCGTTCATTTGCGTCCAAACTTTGTGACTCCCATGGACTATAGCTTGCCAGGCTCCACTGTCCATGGGATTTCACAGGCAAGAATACTGGAGTGGGCTGCCATTTCCTTCTCCAGAGGATCTACCCGACCCAGGGATTAAACCCACGTCTCCTGCATCTCCTGCATTGCTGGGCAGATTCTTTACCACTAAGTCACCTGAGAAGCCAAGAATTATGGGTAGAATTGGTTTATTTATTAGATAACTTAAAGTCAGTCAGAGTGGAGGTTGGTAGAAAACAAAGGAATCGTTGTTCAGTTGCTAAGTTGTGTCCAACTCTGCGACTCCATGAACTGCAGCACGCCAGGCTTCCCTGTCCTTCACCGTCTCCCCGAGCTTGCACAGATTCATATTCGTTGAGTTGGTAATGCCATCCAACCATCTCATCCTCTCCTTCTCCTCTTGTCCTCTTTCCTTCCCAGAATTAAGGTCTTTTCCACTGAGTCAGCTCTTCAGATCAGGTGGCCAAAGTTTTGGAGCTTCAACATTAGTCCTTCAAATGAATATTCAAGGTTGATTTCCTTTAGGATTAATTGGTTTGAGCTCCTTACTGTCCAAGGGGGACTCTCAAAAGTCTCCTCAAGCACCACAATTCAAAAGCATCCATTCTTCAGCACCCAGCCTTCTTTAGGGTCCAACTCTCACATTCATACATGACTACTGGAAAAACCATAGCTTTGACTATGGTCAGCCAAGTGATGTCTCTGCTTTTTAAAATGGGTGTCTAGGTTTGTCATAGCTTTCCTCCCATGGAGCAAGCACCTTTTAATTTCATGGCTGCAGTCACCATCTACAGTGATTTTGGAGTTCAAGAAAATAAAATCTGCCATTGTTTCCACTTTTTCCCCATCTATTTGCCATGAACTGATGGGACCAGATGCCACAATCTTAGTTCATTTCACATGCTAGCAAGGTAATGCTCAAAATCCTTCAAGCTAGGCTTCAATAGAACATGAACTGGGAACTTCCAGATGTACAAGCCGGATTTAGAAAAGGCAGAGGAATCAGAGATCAAATTGCCAGCATCTGCTGGATCATAGATAAAGCAAGGGAATTTAAAAAAAAAAAAAAAACAATCTACTTCTGCTTCATTGACTAGGTGAAAGCCTTTGACTGTGTGGATCAAACAAACTGAGGAAAATGATTAAAGAGATAGGAATACCACACCACCTTACTTGCCTCCTGAGAAACCTTGCAGGTTAAGAAGCAACCTTTAGAACCAATCATGTAACAATGACCTGGTTCAAAACTGGGAAAGGAACACATTAAAACTGTAATATTGTCACACTGCTTATTTAACTTATATGCAGAGCACATTGTGTGAAATGCCGGGCTGGATGAATTCCAAGCTGGAATCAAGATTGCTGGGAGAAATATCAACAACCTCAGCTATGCAGATGATACCACTCTAATGACAGAAAGTGAAAAGAAACTAAAGAATCTCTTGATGAGAGTGAATGAGGAGAGTGAAAAAGCTGGCTTAAAACTCAACATTCAGAAAACTAAGATCACGGCATCTGGCCCCATCACTTCATGGAAAATAGATGGGGGGAAGTGGAAACAGAAAATAAATAAATAAGCATAGTCTTTTCTCTTAAAGTTTAACAACATAACAAGACAGATGTGTATATGTCACTAGATAACCTAGAAAGTTATCCTACCCTTTTTACTATAATAAGCAAAACTGCCAAAAAAAAAAAAAAAAAAAGCTACTTCCTGTGACTCACAATGATGGGGCCTCCACCATTGACAGTCAACACACACACTGTACTGAACAAGAGTGTAGGGTACACCCTTCACAAACTTGAAGCCAGGAACACAAGAAAGAAAGAAAGAAACGGGACTTCAGGATAGATTTCGGCCACTAAATAGCTCAAAACATAGACTAAAAGCGTTAAACTAATTAAATCATTTAATATGGAAATTTATTTTTGCAAACTGCTTTGCAGACTATACAACTGAGACTTGAACAACTCGGAGGTCAAGGACATCAACACGGGATGTAAAAATTCCAAATGTAACTTACAGTTGGTCCGCAGTATACAAGGTTCTACATTCGCGGATTCAACCAACTGCAAATCCTGTAATACTGTAGTATTTACTAGTGAAAAATATCCAAGTAGAACCACACAGTCTGCACCTGAGCTGAATGACCACAGGATGAGAAGCTGGGCAGGTTTGTGGAGGAGAAGGAATCAAGAGGAAATCCGAGGCTAGAAATTTCAAAAAATCTGATCAGTAAATAAATAGAAAGGAAATACACTTATTAATAAAGTCACATCCATTTTTCCTTTCCATAATATAATATCTGTCCACCACCACCCACCGTTTACACTCAGTGCCTGCCAATGAAATGTTCAAAGAGAAAGTACCAAGATATTCAAGTTTTAAAATAGTCTAAGAAGACTGGAGAAAACAGAATCATTAAACTGCAAAGCAGAGCAGTCAGATCCCTCGTCTGTCATTTTACAAGTAAGAAACTAGAGCCAATTACTTGCCCAAGGACAGAAATGTGAAGCCAGACCCCCAAAGTCCTGCTGCAAGTCAGAGGCTTTGCGCAGCTCAGCAAACAATCCTAGGTTGAGGATTTGGGGGGTTATTCTCACTGACCTCCACTCAACACACAAAGCCCTTCATTGAAAACTATGCCGAAAAGCAGTGTCTAGTATGTTAACAGGTCACTTGAAGAACTGAGTCCATAAAAAGCTGTCCCTTTCTGGGCCCATTTGAATAGCCATGGCCATGGAGACCACAATGTTTATTTACAGAAAAGAATTTTAATAGTTTGTTTACGAAGGGAAAAAAAAAACAACCTCACATCCCCAAGGTATGAGGGAAAAAACAATACAAACATAAAAACTCTCTTTTCTACTTACTGATGTTATTTATTCCCTTCTATTTGGGCCAAGCCAAAAATGGTCAACAACACAGAGATGCTACTTCTTCCTCCCTCAAGTACATGCACAACCTTCAGGAGAGGCTGGTGGATATTATTTCTCTGAACTAATTTCAAAGCTCAGTTCGCAAACCTTCAGTTCAGTTTAGTTCAGTCACTCAGTCGTGTCCGCCTCTTTGCGACCCCATGAATCGCAGCACGCCAGGCCTCCCTGTTCATCACCATCTCTCGGAGTTCACTCAGACTCACGTCCATCGAGTCCATGATGCCATCCAGCCATCTCATCCTCGGTCGTCCCCTTCTCCTCCTGCCCCCAATCCCTCCCAGCATCAGAGTCTTTTCCAATGAGTCAACTCTTCGCATGAGGTGGCCAAAATACTGGAGTTTCAGCTTTAGCATCTTGTGAGATGAGTGCAATTGTGCGGTAGTTGGAGCATTCTTTGGCATTGCCTTTCTTTGGGATTGGAATGAAAACTGACCTTTTCCAGTCCTGTGGCCACTGCTGAGTTTTCCAAATTTGCTGGCAGATTGAGTGCAGCACTTTCACAGCATCATCTTTCAGGATTTGAAAGAGCTCAACTGGAATTCCATCACCTCCACTAGCTTTGTTCATAGTGATGCTTTTTAAGGCCCACTTGACTTCACATTCCACAAGTTGCTAAATACATCCCAGGCTCCCGGTGGCATAGTTGCTGCAGTACTCCCAGAAATCCTGGCTACATCTCAGAGCTTCTGAAAGCTGAGTCTGTGATTCACTCACTTTTAAATCCCTAGCACCCATAACAACATGAGCACGTAACAGAAGCACAAGAAATTTGTATTAAACGGCAGGAAGTATATCAGAATAACCGAGTAGTCTCTTTCTAGTTTCAGTGGCATGCCGGTGTAGCAGCACCTCTAACCTTAAACCCTCGGATGATGCTACACTCTGACACCCAGCTCAGGCGGGCACGGAAATCAGTACCCTCTTGACAGAGATAAGATGCTTGGCACAGCATAAATGTGCTGTTTGGTGAAAGGTATTTTTAAAACTCGATACGAAAAGGTGTAGCCAAAGACGAGTACGAGAGGTTTTACCATCTAGTCCAGGTGTTTTTGCTTTGTTTTTGCTTTCAGATGCCCCCAAAGTGGATACAACACATTTGAAACATTCAACAACAGACATTAGTCTCCAACACCCCCTTCCTGGATGTCGAGTGTGAAGCGAGTGTGTGCTCCAGTGGCAGAAGTGTCTACGCTGGCTGTTTACAAGTGTGCTCAGATTGGACACTGACCTTGACAGCTCCGAGTTGCTCTTTTCTGAATTTTTCCAAGGGTTTAATCAGGGTTTCGGTGACACTTAATGCCTAGAGAACAAGAGCGATAACAGAAGAGCAGAGCATTAGGTTTCCAAATGGGAAAAAGTGAGCTTTCCATTCCCGTCTTCCACCCCGCCCAGAAACCAAACGAACAACACAGTGAACAGCTTTATCTCACCCTGCCAATGCAGCCATTAAATCACTTCTAAATTTATTAACACACCAGATCTCCATAAATATTTTCAGGGAAGAGGAGGTGGGGCACAGCGCCAGGGAAATGTGCAACCCAGCCCCAACACAGCCCTTTCTTCAGAGACACAGCAAGAGGGTTGGCTTCAAACAACAAAGGGGTCTATCACATTCATTAACAGAACACTTCTGTTTGAGGGTTTTTTTTTTTAATCCCTCTGCTCAGAAATTTAAAAGTCAATGACGTTCCTTTATTAGTGAACAGACTACATTACACAGAGGGCTAGGTTTGTGGCTACAAGTATAAATGTACTCAGACTGCCCTTCATCACTGAAAATTTCTCAAAAGGATTTAGGCTGTGCCAGCAAAACAGAGTCACTTGGAGCTCAGGGCAGTCAGTCGTCCAAATATTAGGGGAGTTGGCAACGTCACGGTGACAGGAACCACAGATAAATGCTACCCACAACCTCACTCATTCTTTTATTAGCTGATTTGGGGCTTGTCATTTTAATACAGAATCTACACAACACTTATATGTGGAATCAAAAAAGACAATAAACTAGTGAATAAACAAAAAAGCAGCAGACTCACAGATACAAAGAACAAACCAGCAGTTACCAGTGGGGCAAGGGAAAGGGGTAGGGCAACAAAGGGCTTAGAGGATTAAGAGGTACAAACTGTTAGGTTTAAAATAAGCTATAAGGACATATTACACAATATGGGGGAATACAGTCAGTACTTTTTAATAACTATAAATGAAACATAACCTTAAAATTGCAAATTATGATACTATACACCTGTAACATAATATCACTGTACATCAACAATATTTCAATTTTTAAAATTTCAATAAAAATTTTAAAAAATCTACAACAATGCTGAAAATGCACAAGGGAATATTTACCTAAGGAGAATGTACTTAACCACAATATGCTACTGTGTAGTGTTCTCACCATTTCCAGAAAGGTCCAGAATAGAATCTCAGTAGAACCTCAGGACACTTTACAACAATGTATCACCCCCTCTTCTTACAATAAAGGTCCCCAGAAATCCAAACTTACGATTACAGGAGGAAAAAAAAAAAAAAGTGACTTAGAATAAGAAAGCAATCTTCATTTAACCCCCTAGACTCCTTTGCATTCGTTTTTCTCCCAGAGACCATTCATCCAGTGAAGTGTAAGTGAAAAGTCATTTTAACACAGAATCTACACATCACTTATATATGGAATCAAAAAAGACAAGAATACTGGAGTGGATTGCCATTCCCTTCTCCAGGGGATCTTCCTGATCCAGAGATCGAACCCAGATCTCCTGCACTGCAGGTAGATTCTTTACCGTCTGAGCCACTAGGGAAGCCCCCTGGAGAATCCTCAAAAAAATGATCCTGTCCACACTCAAGATGCCTAGAGTTTACTTAAACTCTCTTCCCCAGGCCAGCTAATGGGCTCCACTCACTCCCACCCTGACAATTTGTTACTTAGGTGTTGAAGAGTTTAGGCAACAGACAGAATTAAGAGCAATTACAAGTCAAGGCAAAAAGCGATCACCTTTAAAACACGATAATCTCATCCTGTCCACATTGTAGGCCACGTGACCCGCAACAAGACCCAACCAAAGAACAGAACAGGGAAAGAGCAGGTCATGCCAGGAACCCTGATGACTCTAAACAATATGGAAGGCCCCAAGTCCACTGGAAAGCAGATCCGAGGCTCTGCCGTACATTTTCAAGGTGATTCAACCGACATACAACAGCTCAAAAACCATTCACTCATTCACTTAGTTATTTGGCTGAGCTGGCTCTTAGTTGTACCACATGAACTCTTAGTTGGGATCTAGTTCCCTCACCAGAGATCAAACCCCAGACCCGGCATGGGAGCATAGAATGTTAGCCACTGGACCACCAGGGAAGTCCCATCTCAAAATAATTTAAGGCTCACTTCTCTTAGCACAAATACCATCTCCTAGGTTTTCACATCTGGATCTAGCCTACTAGTGGTCCTAAGTAAACCCAGATATGATACATCATCCTTGGAGGCTTGATCAACTCAAGAAAGAAGTCAGCCCAGAATTCCATGCTGGGATCACAGGGGCTCATAACTGCTCAAGTTCACAGAGGAACATGGATTCGAAATCAAGCAAGCATGAGCCGAGCCGAGCCTTAACTACAGTACTGCAACACAAGTACCAAATGGGCACCTCCCCATTCCAAGCTGCCATATCAATAAACTATCTCATGAGACACATACATGCTGAGCACTCAGTGCTAAGTACCATGTATTAAAGACACAACTATGAACAACACAGCCCAAGTGCAGCCCCTGCCCTTGTGGAACTTACTGTCTAGGCGGGGAGATGATAGACAGTGGACACATGAACACATGAGCAAATGTGCAGAAGGAGTTCCAGTAATTCCTTCCAACAGAGAAATGTAGGGCCATGGTTGACAAATCTATTAGAGGAGATAGAGGGAGAAATGAGCTCTGGGAGGGCTTCCTCAAAGAAGTGATATTTAAGCTTGAGATCTGAACGATGAGACAGAATTGGTGCAAAGAACAAGGCTGGAACTGCAGCCTGAAGCCAGCAGAGGCAAAGGACTAAGGATCACAGGAAACAGCAAAAGACCAGTGAGGCTGAAGCACAGAGAACAAGCAAGCGAAGAGAGAGGTGACAGAAGGCAGGGGACCAGAACAAGCTGTGCCTGTGGGTCCAGGGAAAGGGTCATTTTATTTTGGGAGTAATAGAAACTCACTAAAGGGCCTTAAGCTCATAATTATTACAATGATCTTTCAAAGATGACTCCGATTTAAGTTTTTTCTTTTTTTTTAATATGGACCACTTTCAAAGTCTTTATTGAATTTTCTACAATATTGCTTCTGTTTTATGTTTAGGTATTTTGGCCACGAGGCTTGTGAGATCTTAGCTCCCCAGCAAGTGACTGATTGAACCCACGGCACCAGCATTGGAAGGTGAAGTCTTAATCACCAGATTCTGGCTCTTTCTGGCTCTCTGAGAAAGAGGGATTAGAGGTGAGGAAAAGTGGAAGGAGAAAGATTTGTTAGGAAGCTTCCAGAACAACACAGGCAAGAGAGGATGATGGCTTGAAGGCAGTGAGAACAAAACTAGAGAGAAGTAGATAGATTGCAGAGATATTTACAGGCAGAATTAAAGTAACTGACGATGAACTGAATGTGGAAAAGGTAGGGGTTTCCAGGATGACTCTTAGATTTCTCCCATGTGCAACTGAATGGACAACAATATTATTCATTTATTTATTGAAATAGGAAACTTTTCAGGAAAGGCAATTGGGAGGAAGCACTGCAGGGTTATGTTACATTGGAGATGCTGAGAGGCAATCAAAAGATGAGTAAAAGAAGCTGCTGGAGACATTGGTCCAAAGTCCAGGAAAGACATCTGGATCAAAAACATACATCTGACAAGAGTCGTTTACAAGTAGGTGGTATTGGAAGCCACAGAACTGAAGTAGGTTGTGGTAGAGGATTGAAACAAGAGGTCTCAGACTAGGCACTTAGGATGCTTAGGAAGGGACAAACAGGAGGAGGGGATGACAACAGATGCTGGAAAGAAGCTACTGGGGCACTGATGATGAAGACGGGGTTTTAACTGCATGAGCCCCAGAGAAATTAAATAAGGAACAAGGCCTTCGCAATACCCAAGGCAAGGAGAGAGAAAAGCCCAGACTGGAGCTGGCTTATAATTAAAAAGCGAGGACACCTGTGGCAACAGCCCTTCTTCACAAGGATGGCCACGAAGGACAGAGATGCGAGAGGAGGACGGCCGAATGGGAACGTGACATAAAGCAAAGGCGTGTTTGTTTGTTTTCTTAGTAAGATCAACATTTTAAAGGTGAAAGCAGGGGCTTCTCTGGTGGTGCAGAGGTTAAGACGCTGAACTCCCAAAGCAGAAGGCCTGGGTTCGATCCCTGGTCAGGGAACTAGATCTTGCATGTCACAATGAAGAGCGAAGGTCCCATGAGCTACAACTAAGACCCAGCACAGCCAAAGAAATAAATTAAAAAGATTAAAGCACATCTCTGTTCCCCTGTTAAGAATACAGAAAAGATGGTCCAAAGTCTCTAATGGGGGTGGAGACAGGATGCAAGGAGCAAGTAATGGCTCAAACAAATGGGTGTGTAGATTTCATGAACAGAAGCTGAGGGATTTGCTACCAGATAGTTATTTTTTCCATACCAGGCAAGGTCAGTTATCAAGATTTGGGGTGTGGAGAAAAGTGTGAATAAAGGGGCGCATGAAAGAAAGGATCATTACAAACAGTGGGGACAGGGCTTCCTGGCTGAGAAGCAAGCAGGAGTTTATGGGACCTCCACTGGGCCGTGTGAGACTGTCTCTAGTGAGGCATGAAGAAGGTGAGCAGTTGGGTTCATCCTAGTAAGAATATTTCTGAGAGCCGATCAGCATAAGATGATATAATGCAGTGTGTGCAGGGTGGGTGAGGCCCAGAACAGATGCTTAAGAGAGAGAGGACTTCCTGAAGGGATAATACAGAACTCAGCCTGAAACAGGCATGGGAGTTCTCTGGTCAAAGGATAAGAGTAAAAGAAAGAGGAGAAACCAGTGATTCTAAGCATGGAACCACCAGCAATTCAGCGCCACTAAAGCCCTTGAAGAAATCAGAAATCAGGGGAGGAGGCTGGAGAGGTCTGACGGGCTCCAGGAGTCACCAGGATGGGACCTAGAGATGCTGAGTCAACGTTGCTGTAGCAATGACGACATAGCTACGTGAAGACCCTTTAAAATCAGAATCCCGAAACCCCATACTCTGTGGAGTAAGCACTGTCCTTCACAAAAGGACCATGCCACAGATTCCACGTGAGCAATTTTATATCCATCCTTTGCCGAGAGAATTTGATGCAATTTCTAACTTCCAAGGGCTAGCACCAGTGTAGACAAAAATTATAAGGGGCTTCCACCTTACTGTTGGCAGGTCAACAAGCATATTTCCAAAATAACAGAAACAGTAGTTATGGCAGGCATCACCTCAACCCAATTCTTTGATAAAAGTGTTTTGATTAAAATTTTTTAATTTAAACTCCACTATCATTTTTCTTCTTTAATAAAGTCTGGACTTCCCTAGTGGTGCAGTGGTTAAGAATCCACCTGCCGATGCCGGGGACAAAGGTTTGATCCCTGGTCCAGGAAGATTCCACATGCCATGGAGCAACTAAGCCTGTGCTCTAGAGCCTTCGAGATGCAACTACTGACGCCCACGTGCCAACAGCCTGTGCTCTGCAAGAAGAGAAGTCCACGCACCATAATGAAGGGGAGCTTCTGCTCACCATAACCAGAGAAAGCCCACAAAGAGCAACCAAGATCCAGCAAAGCCAAAAATAAATAAACTTAAAAAAAAAAAAAAAGGCTGATTATGTAACTTCTGAACTGAACAATTCTATTCAAAGACAAAATCCTAAAGTAGCCGCTAAATGCTTCGGAGTAAGGCAGTGTGGGTTGAACAACAAAGATGGTTTTCTTCTTTTTCTAAAAATAGAGACTCCACGAAATCTCTCTGTTCCTTCTATAATTTCACTTAAATACTATATAATATTTGTGAGTAATAAATGTTATAGAAGTTTTCTAATGCCAAAGCGAGTCTTCTTCCCTAGAGATAAATGTATACCAATTCCAGGGACTGCGCCTAAAACTCTAAGGCAATTCCTGATGGGGAAATTACCAAATTTGAAAGAAACAGCTGAAGTAATAGTATGGAGAAGAGTTTTCAAATCCTAAAATATTAAAAATCAATTGGATAATTTAAAAACAGAGAATTTAGAATGTGATTTAGAATGTGATTTAGAATTTAGAATGTGATTTTATAATCATGTATATAAAACGGTATTTTTCACACAAAATAGTTAAAGCAAACACATAAAAAATGTCATAAGAAGGCTTGCTAATGAGCCATGGAAAGAGTTTGAGATAGTCTTGCTTAGAAACAGAGTGTATCTACATGAATATAAAGTATGTTAATAAATCAGTTGGTCTCATCTTAGAGCAGGGGTCAGACAACTCTTTCTATAGAAGGTCAGGTAGTAAATAATCCAGGTTTTGAGCTGTGCGGCCTCAGATGCAACTACTCAATTCTGCCCCATGCAGTACAAACGCGGCCATACATAGTATACTAATGAACGAGTATAGCTGTGATCTGACAAAATTTCATTTACAAAACAAGAGGCAAGTTGTGTTGGGCCTATGGACCCCGGTTGACTCAACCCTGCCTCAGAGAATCACCTTGAGTGTAAGGTGTTCTTCTTACTCTTATCTGATTATATATTTTTTAAAATATCCATTTGTCATACTTGCAGGGCACCAAAGTTGGGAGGGAAAGTTGAATGTTGGAGAAGGAAATCACAGCTCAAGAAGCTCTCAAGTTGAAAAGGACTCAAAAGTGCTGCTGCAGTATTTGCCTGAGATAAGCAACCAAGCAGGCGATCTTGAAAGCCAAATGCTCAAGTGTAAAAGGCGTCTTAACAACAGGTCATGTAAATTTAATAGTGGACTTTAACAGGGGCTGAGGCTCCTAAAAGTTCGAGTGAACTAAAAGTTCACCATGAACTGAAGTTGTCATAAAGTGACCTAGAAGATAATGAACACATATGTAGGCTACATATATCGTTCAAATCCAAGTAAGATAATCATTCAATTGTGTCTTGTAAGATCAGAAGCTATCTCAACAGCAGGTTCACCACATTTGAAGAGAGACATTCTCATAAAATAGATTTGCTGTATGTCTCAGGAAATTCAAACGGGCTCTGTATCAACCTAAAGGGGTGGGATGGGGAGGGAGGTAGGAGGGAGGTTCAAAAGGGAGGGGATATATGTATACCTATGGCTGATTCATGCTGAGGTTTGACAGAAAGCAACAAAATTCTGTAAAGCAATTATCCTTCAATTAAAAAATAAATTAAAAAAAGAAGAGAGAGACATTCTCTAATGGGCGCAGGGTAAGAATCTGAGATGAGAAGGCTAAAAATGTTTAGAAAAACAGGTTTAAAAAAAAAACAGTGTTTAATGTGATTAGGGAGAAAAAGAACACTTTGAGGGAACAAGATATAAGCTGTTTTCAAACATTTAAAAGGGTACAATGCGAGAGAAGAAAAAATCATTTTGATATGCTTGAAGAGGACAAAACCAGGTCTAACAATGAAAAGCTATATGGCAGATTTGGGTTCGCCCACAAGAGGAACTCAATATGAACTACGATGGACCCCAAAAGGTAGTGTAACACCCAGGTTCCTTCCCATCAACAAGGACTCACTGAAGCAAGCTGGCCCGTGACCTAAGACACTACCACAGATTCAGCCAAGGAGACCTCTGAGGTCCTCCCCATCTCTATCACCTGGGATTCAGCATGAGATGCAAGAGGCAGAAGCGCACACCACATCTCAATGTTGTGTTATGATGACAAACCACAGACTCCATCAGAACTCCACAATCCAAAGTAGGAGAACCAGATTACTAGGTAACAGTGTGGAGGATTAAATTTTTTCTCACTAGTTAAGCCTGAAATCCCTTTTTGTAAGCCATTTGGATCTGAGAGCTTAAACGTCTAAAATGGCAAGGGAAGATGGGACTTCGCTGGTGGTCCGAGCTGAGAGTCTGGGCTCCCGGTGCAGGGTGGGAGCCGGGGCTCAATCTCTGGTCAGAGAAGGAGATCCTATATGCCACAGCTAACAGTGCACATGCCACGACTGAAGAGCCCAGCACAGCCAAATAAATCAATATTTTTTAAAAAGGAATGAGAGGGTGGTATCTTTATCTGCCTCTGCAGTTTAAGCCAGAGCTGAGATTCTCGTGACAATACTAGCTGACCTGGAGAGATCAGGCTCTACTGGGGAAGAACCACTGCCACTCCTTTAAATGTCCCTCCCGTATGACACCAAAGGTGAAGGTTTTTTTTTTTTTTTTTTTTTTACCTTTTTACCTTTTTATTTTCTACTGAAGTATAGCCAATTAACAATGTTGTGACAGCCTCAGGCAAACAGCAAAGGGACCCAGCCATACATATACATGTATCCACTCTCCCCCAAATTCCCTTCCCATCTGGGCTACCACATAACACTGAACAGAGCTTCACGTGCTAAACAGTAAGTCCTTGCATTTCACATAGAGCAGCGTGTACATCTCCATCCCAAACTCCCTAACTATCCCTTCTCAAGGCGAAGTTCTGATGTACATTCAAAGAGAAGAGAGTTTACGACCAGAAACCCATATTCAGTAAAAAGGCAACAAGGACAGAACTGCATCCCAGGATATCTTTAGTAATTTTTTTTTTTTTTTTTAAGTCTCAGTCCAGCTCAAACAATGAATCAGCCAGTAGATTCACTACGCCCTGCCTTCCTAATCACTCAACTCTAACAAGGACAGACTGATTCTAATGAAACAGAAGGAATTATGACCATTCCCCATGGCTCTCGTTATTTTAAGCCTGGATTCCAAGTGTTCTTGACCCCAGAGGAATGCATAATCTGAGAGCAAGGGAGAATTTCCACTATTTTTCTCCCATGACCTTCCAGAGACTTCCATTTCATTAGACTGAAGCAAAAACTCAACTTTCCAACTCCAGTGTCAAGAACAGCGGCAGAGAAACCTTTTGGCAAAGACATATTATTTTTCCTTGAACAGAATCTTGAGAAAAGGTGTCAAGGAACTCTCATATATATCTGAACATAAGGACTATGTTTCTCAAACTTCTCCTCAGGAAAAAAGAGACTTAGCCCTATATAAGAATTCTTAGCCTCCTGAAGGAGTGCACTTTCCAACGTTTTGATGAACAAAGAATTGTTTCAAGAATCTTAGCCTAAAACAGCCCTGAACACCCCTAGTTTCAGCTGCTTAGAGATCACAAACAAGTTTGACTTACAAACACAAGGGGAAGCTAAGAAATTGAAGAGATTTATTTATCATTCAGGAGATGCTCAGTAATTTCATAAAAACCACTCTAGAAGAACAAGCTAAGTGATTACATTAAGAAAGTCATGAATGTACATGTATGTATAACTGAATGACTCTGCTGTAAAGCAGAAATTAACACAACATTATAAATCACCTACACCTCAATAAAGTAAATTTTTAAAAACAGAAAGCTATGAAAATACATCTCAGGAATAATTTTTTTTAAGTGAGACTGTCCAAATGTGCTGTAAGGCGGTACTTATAGCTTGAGATAAAATTTCCAGTGAAAGCATCAGAAAGACATTTTAAAGAAGTCTGTATCTCAAAGAACTCAGACTGACATGGCCACAAGGAAAGCTCTGCTGAAAAATTTAGAATGCCATAATCACATTAATGGCAAAGGTGTCAAGAGCTGGAATAACTTCTTCATGAAATATGGGAAATATTCCTGAAGTATACACTAGTAATTTAATTTTTAAATACAGACACACATTTAATCAACTAAATCATAATACATATCTGATTATCTGGCAGACACATACATGCATACTTAAAAGTAAGTAAGTTCAAGCTATCCAAAAATTTCTTGTGTAATCTTTTCATGGGAAAATGGTACTGCATTACCATCAGGCATAAACATATAGGTAGTGGATATCTGTCTTTTTGGCTACTGGATACTTGAAACCTCCTTTCTACGTTTGAGAAATTCTCCTTCCAAATAGGACAAAACCCAAAATGACAGACACTTGCTTTCCCTGCTATCTTGCGTGAGGTCCTGGCACCTGGCCAGAGTTCCACTAGTCAGTGACCCCCACTCAAGAATTTGATTTGGAAACTAGTACGATCCCTGGCTTGGGAAGATCCGCTGAAGGAAGAAATGGCAACCCACTCCAGTATTCTTGCCTAGAGAATTCCATGGACAAAGGAGCCTGGTAGGCTACAGTCCATGGGGTTGCAAAGAGTCAGACACGACTGAGCATCTGAGCAACAGTACTTGAGAAACCAAGTCCTGGTGGTGGGAGCAACTCCTCTCTCCCAGGCACAGAAGTTCCACCAACAGTCACCAGGGGCAGTGGTTTTGCTGGTGCGCTCGTATTGTCTACACTCGTAGTGGAAACAGCGGCAGTCTTCAAGCCCAACTCTGTGGTACAACCCTCGGCATCATTCCCAGTTCCCAAAAAGATACTGCAAGCTACCACTATTCTTTAATAAACTCCCTTTCTGGTGGTCTACTGGATAAGAAGTCACCTTGCAATGCAGGGGATGCGGGTTCAATCCCTGGTCAGGGAACTAAGAGAAACAAGACCCCACAGGTCAAGGAGCAACTAAGGGCTGCACAGCGCTACTACTCAGCCCGAAAGCCCCAACTAGAGGGTCCAAGTGCTGCAATGGAAGATCCCCCATGATGCCATGAAGACCCCGTGTGCCATAGCTAAGACCCAAGGCAGCCAAATAACAAACAACGGACCTCCTTTCTGTTCAGAAAAGCTAGACCACGAAAGTGAGAATCTAGACTAATATTTTTTTAAAGTTCAGAACCTGAAACCGTCTTGTCTAACTGCTTTCAGTGCTATCCTTCTCCATATTATCCAAACCAAGACTTTTCTCCTGATTAAACCAATTCTCTTTTAGTTAATTAGATTACTCCCCATCCACATGCTCCTTTGCTACCTCTTTCTTCCTCTAGCCAGTCTCTCCCTGGACTATACCTTCCCCCTATCAATTAAGGCTCAAATCTTAAAGGGAAAATTTAAATGAACACTAAAGTCCTCCCCCCCTCTTTTTTTTTAAAGGCTATATGTTGGCAAAAAATGACTATATGTTGGCAAAAAAGTTTCACAGCTGGTTTTGCTGAAAGAGTCCTGCCACAGATACAAATACTAGGCCAGCATTTCCTCACTTAGGCTCTGAGCTAACTAGTTCTGTTTTTCAGTTCAGTTCGGTCGCTCAGTCATGTCCAACTCTTTGCAACCCCATGAATTGCAGCACGCCAGGCCTCCCTGTCCATCACCAACTCCCAGAGTTCACCCAAACTCATGTGCATTGAGTCGGTGATGCCATCCAGCCATCTCATCCTCTGTCGTCCCCTTCTCCTCTTGCCCCCAATCCCTCCCAGCATCAGGGTCTTTCAAATGAGGCAGCTCTTCGCATCAGGTGGCCAAAGTATTGGAGTTTCAGCCTCAACATCAGTCTTTCCAATGAACACCCAGGACTGATCTCCTTTAGAATGGACTGGTTGGATCTCCTTGCAGGCCAAGGGACTTTCAAGAGTCTTCTCCAGCACCGCAGTTCAAAAGCATCAATTCTTCGGCGCTCAGCTTTCTTCACAGTCCAACTCTCACATCTATACATGACCACTGGAAAAATCATAGCCTTGACTAGATGGACCTTTGTTGGCAAAGCAATATTTAATATCTCTGCTTTTTAACATGCTATCTAGTTCTGTTTTTAGACCACAGGAAAAACAATTTTCTTTTGTTGCCTGTGTATTCTCAACTATACAGAAGGACATTACTTGCTCTCTGTCTACTAATACCATTAAGTAAAAAGAGGAAGAGTATATCATGCTAGAAGCAATTTTAACTTCAAAATAAATCAATCCTTGGATGTCATTTTATTTCTAAGCACAGTACAAACTAAGTTAATCCCTCCTGGTCAGAAAAAAGAATTAACGGAAAAATACGAAATTAAATTTTCTAGTGGTAATAGCTCAAACTCACCAGCTAAGAATTGGAGAGCATTTTAATGGACCTGTAAAATAAGCTCTAATTGGGACATAGGTGCAGAGGGTCTGCACATTAATTCTGCAGGGCTTGCACCTGAAAATGAGGAGCCAATTAATATGAGATGGTTTCTTCAATGTCTGATTCTTTCAGACCATGGCAATTTCACTTAAAAGCCTAGGAACCATAATTTGTAAAATATTGATATGTATTCCAAATGCATGACTTTAGTTACCACACTTGTGCTTTTATTCAGACAATTCAAGAATAAAAGTTCTTCAACTTTCACTCCTAATTCTAAACAGCTTGAAACCTAACAAAGTTAGAGGGTTTGAGCTCAAGGTCTGACCACTTCTGCTCTGAGTTAGTGCCCCTGATGTTTGGCCACCTCACCCTTGAAATGGGCTTCCCTGATAGCTCAGTTAGTACAGAATACGCCTGCAATGGGGGAGACCTGGGTTCAATCCCTGGGTTGGGAAGATTCCCTGGAGAAGGGAAAGGCTACTCACTCCAGTATTCTTGCCTGGAGAATTCCAAGGACTGCAGAGTCCATGGGGTCGCAAAGAGTTGGACACAATTGAGCGACTTTCACTTTTGCTCTCAAAAAAGAAGTTGAGTCATTTTACGACAAAATTTTAAGATGCACTTAACGCCTATTTTCTAAAAACAAATATCTTAGTGTTTGTTTGGGGACTGCTTGGGGGTCGGGGGAGGGAAGCATCAATTTTGAAGGGCATTAATCAAAATAAAAGTACCAATTTTATTCAGATTATTTAAGTCAAATAGAGCCCACCAGGAAAGGTTTTTCAGTATTTATTTTTTGTTTGCTTTTTATACTTAGGAAAAATCAAGAATCTTCTAACAAAAGCTATTGCCGCTGCTGCTGCTAAGTCACTTCAATCATGTTGGACTCTGTGCGACCCCATAGATGGCAGCCCACCAGGCTCCCCCGTCCCTGGGATTCTCCAGACAAGAACACTGGAGTGGGTTGCCATTTCCTTCTCCAACACGTGAAAGTGAAAAGTGAAGTCGCTCAGTCGTGTCTGACTCTCAGCGACCCCAAGGACTGCAGCCTCCCAGGCTCCTCCGTCCAAGGGATTTTCCAGGCAAGAGTACTGGAGTGGGGTGCCACTGCCTTCTCCTATTGGGTTTTACCTAATAAGGGGCTACTCCAGTCGCGTAGCAGTAAAAAATTCACCTGCAAAGCAGGATACACAGGAGACGCGTGTTCGATCCCTGGGTCTGGAAGAGCCCCTGGAGGAGGAAATGTCAACCCGCTCCAGTATCCCTGCCTGGAAAATTCCATGGATAGAGGAGCCTGGCGGGCTGTAGCCCCCGGGCTCTCAAAGGGCAGGACACGACTTAGCACAACCTAATAGGGATATGTGGATGTTTAACCTTGAGCCTCATTCCTTCTATGCCTGAGGGACCACAAAAACCTGGCTTCTATTTTTTAGACAAAATAAATACTTGGGCAGAACATCACGAGGAGGAATAAAATGCCACAGGAGTGAAAGTTAAACCTGTCACAAAGCTGTACAAGTATCTTGAGAAAATTAGAGGGATTTTTTTAACTGTAAATAAGAAAATGTTAATTTCTGAGGTAAACAGTATAACTCAGTGGCATAGCTAGAAATGGGACATCATGAACAAGGAGACAATAAATTGCTGAATAAAGAAAATATGAGAGACACAGGTAGAAAGGAGAACTATTCAGAAAAGAACACTTACACTTTTGACCAATGAAAAGAGGCGAGCTATCCACCCCTTCTGTGAGGCCTGGGGCAGCAGGGCCCTTGATAACTAATTCTCTGCTGCGTAGCCACAAGCTAAGCACCTCATCCTGGAATAGGGCCTAGGTTCTCTCTGTATCCTCAGGTGCTAGAACTCTCCCCAGCTCATAATGGCATTCAAATGTGTTTGTTTTACGAAGTGGGAGCATCTCACAAAATTATATAATATAAAGAACAGCATTTCTAGATCAATTTCCTGCTGCTGGTGATAAAGTCGCCATGAATGCCCAAGTTGAGTTTCCTACATGTGTTAAGGGAAACAGTGACTGAAACCGCCCAGCCTAGCCAAGCAGCATAGTGACCATTTGCAACAGGAGTTCCTGGTAAGGAACGTGGAACGAACAAGCCCCCACCAACTGGAAGAGTTCAGGAAAGGTTAAAAAGGACACAGGAGATGCCAGTCCACACGTCCTCCCAGAATCCTCCTCTTTGGAACCCATCTTGCCTGAGTGATGCACGCAGCACCAGGAAGGACCCTGAGTCAGAATGACTGACCGGAGACAACTTGGAAACTAACCTCATCACTAAAAACCCCAAGACTGGGAGCCACGTGGCAGAGCCATCCTCCTGGGTTCCTTGACCCTGCTGCTCTCCACCCGGGCGCCCCTTGCCAATGAAGTCTCTTGCTTTGCCAGTATGGGTGTCTTGAATAATTCACTTCTGAGTGTTAAACAAGAACCCATTCTCAGGTCCTGGAGGGGTCCCCCCTTCTTGCAACATATGGACACATTCTCTCTCCTTCAGAACAGTCTGTGTCTGTGTTAGACCAGGTCCTCTAAAAAGCAGACACCAAGACAGGATTAGAAAGACAAGATATTTGAGAAATGTCTATGAGAGAAAAGGGGGAAGGAGCCAGGGGAGGCTGGAAGTCATCAGCTATCCATGAAGGTCTGGCCCCAGGGAAAGGAGACAAGGAAGGAAGGAACGTGGAGTGGGTGCACGTGGGGTTAGACTGCAGTGCAGTTCTAGAAAAAGTTCGACTAGCCCATCAGGGACTCCTTGAGCCACGGCTGCTGCCAGAGGACTCCAGTCCCCAGGAATGAGCCTGCTTTCGTACCTCTGCTCTGCTCATTCAAAGGCTGGGGGCAGATGTGGAAACCGTGGTCTCCACACTAACGCAGCAATGGAACCTCGCAGCAATGAGGCCCAGTGGTGATTCCACTTCCTGCAATGGGAGATCGTCTGCCATTGCTTCCAATTCCATATTCCTTCCACTACACTTTCCGGTGGTTCTCCCCTGGGCCTCTAACAGTCCCCACCACCACAATACTACTGTCTCATTAAATCTAACAAGCCACTAAACTAAGACACTCTATGGTTTCCTATACTATTTAAAAAATGTTGCTAGTAACATCATTCACTATCAACTCTAAGAACTTATATTTACTGAAAATGATCTTTGGGAGTCAAATATATTTTTATCATACATCTTTTTTTTTTTTTTTTTTTTTTAAGATTTTTTTGACGTGGCCCATTTTTAAAGTCTCTATTCAGTTTGTTATAATACTGCTTCTGTTTTATGTTTTTGGTTTTTTGGCTGTGAGGCATATGGGATCTTAGTTCCCCGACCAGGGGTCAAACCTGCACCTTTTACATGGAAGTCTTAACCGCTGAACCACAGGGAAGACCCTCATGTTCCCTTCTTGGGTGTACATTTTTAAAACAACAATAGGCAAAATATATCCCAGATATTTCTAAAGCTTCTTCAGAGTCCAACTCTTCTCTGGCAGTTTCAGCTCAGTCACCAATATCTGGTTTTCCCCACAAATTTTTTTTTACTTCTGTGCCATCAAGAGTCTCAGAGCTGAATCATTTCTTTAAGGAGTGCTCCATTGTGGTACCCGGGTTTTCTTCCAAAATGATGGCACCCGATCTTTAGGTAATAATACTGGCACTTCCCTGACCCACCCAGAAGGCCTAATGGTGTTACAACCACCCGCAGAATTTATATTTCTTCCTTCAGTGGTCCTTAAGTGGTCTGTTGACTGAAATAGTGAGAGGTTACTATTGTCCAAACAGGCTAGGTAACAACCAAATTCATGTTTCTTCCTGACCGCTGCCGGGGGAAGGGCAGCAGCTGTAAGAATACACGTACATCTGACCCATATTCAAAGGTGGAGGTGGGGGTATTCAATCTCATGAGGAGCTAAAGGCAGGGAACACTGTCACTGGACTACCAGAAGACAGGATAAAGAGTCTCTTTGTATCTCTGTCACCAACGTACTTTGTGATATAAGTCAAATCATTCCATGGAATTCTCCAGGCGAGAATACTAGAGTGGGTTGCCAATCCCTTCTCCAAGGGAATCTTTCTGACCCAGGGATCGAACCTGAGTCTGCGGCACTGCAGGTGGATTCTTATCCGTCTGAGCCACCAGGAAGCCCAAGTCAAATCATTCCACCTCTTCCAGTTTCCGTTTCCTTTCCTTTTTTGGAATGATGGGATTACACCTAAGTTTCCCTAAGCTCTCCCTCATCTCTATTTTAGGAGCCAAAGGCATTCTGCTGAAGTGCTACACAAGAGGACCTGAATGGGAAGTCTTTCCTTAGGAAACTGTGGCCACAGCTGAACTGATTCCCACTAATGTGGACGAGACGGCTGACTGAGCAGGCTGGGTACATTCTGGTCTTGCCAGGGGAGAATGTGTGTAGCGAGTCGGCAGCGGGGGCAAGTGGAAGCGTCCAGGCCTGCTTTTTACTCCTTCACATCAGTACTAACTGGTTCATCCCAAGAGCTGGCTGATTCCTCAGAAGCAGAGGAGAAGCCCAAGGAGCTGAAATTCAGGAACCGCAAGTTTCAAGAGGGAAGTAGCATCTGACGATGACAGGGCTGCAAGGCCACAGATGACCCTGAGTCACCAGCAGTGAGAACACTGAGTCAGGAGGCCAGGCCTCACACGAGGGGGCCAGGGAGGAGCCCAGGCCACCCACCGGGGATGTCCACACGCAAGTTGCAGGGGTGGTTTCAGAATGTTTCAAGCGCATTACATTTATCGTGCACTTTGTTTTGATTATGACATCAGCTCCACCTCAGATCATCAGCATTAGATCCGGAGGCTGGGGACCCCGGCTCTACAGGATTCTAGGTCAGAAAAAATCCAGGTCTCAAAAGGTGCACTCCTGAAGAACAAGTTTCACCATGACAGCTGCATGTGGCTGAATTATAGCGGATTTCCCAGAAAAACAGTGTTGTCAAGTTGTAAAGGTCAGTTATGAGAAAAATTCTTCATAAATATAGATCACTGACAGTTTTTACACTGAACTGAGAAAAGTTTTCATAAATAAGTTGAAGGTGGATTCTTTCCCACCTGAATTGTGCCTGCCAAGGGAATTCTGCATAAAAATGTGTCATTTATCTGTAATAGAACTAATTAAATCAGGTTTGATATACAGTATAAAATATAAATAGATGACATGAAAGGCAGTTTTTTCTAATGGCATGTAATGTCTTTACAGGAATTCAGAAGCAATTACTAAACACAAACTAAAGAACACTGTAATTCCTAACAGCAGAGGGACTTCCCTGGTGGTCCAGTGGTTAAGAACCCACCTTGCACTACAGGAGACTTGAGTTAGATCCCTGCTCAGGGAACTAGATCCCACATGCCGAGGGGCAACTAAGCCCCTGCAACAACAACGACAAGTCCCACGTGCCTCAACAGGAGATTCCACAAGATGCAACAGAGATCTCGCATGCTGCAACTAAGACCTGATGCAAATAAACAGAGTGAAGTCGCTCAGTCGTGTCCGACTCTTTGTGATCCCATGGACTGTAGTCTACCAAGCTTCTGTGTCCATGGGATTTTCCAGGCAAGAGTACTGGAGTGGGTTGCATTTCCTTCTCCAGGGGATCATTCCTGACCCAGGGATCGAACCCAGGTCTCCTGCATTGCAGACAGACGCTTTACCCTCTGAGCCACTACGGAAAGGCCACAAATAAGTAAACACGTAAAATTTCTAACAGCAGAAATCCGTTCCATTAAAGCAAACTAGATATAGTCCAAAATACTTCGGAAATGACAAGGGTCGTAAAGACTACTGTAACCTCCTGAGAGGCACAAAGTCATCAAAAAGCAATTCACAGTGGCTCCAACTTTCAGACTGTGGTGCTGGAGAAGACTCTGGAGAGTCCCATGGACAGCAAGGAGATCAAACTAGTTAATCATAAAGGAAATCAGCCCTGAATATTCATTGAAAGGGCTGATGCTGAAACTCCAATACTTTGGCCACCTGATGTGAAGAGCCAACTCACTGGAAAAGACCCTGATGCTGGGAAAGATCAAAGACAAGAGGAGAAGGGGGTGACAGAGGATGAGATGGTTGGATGGCACCACCGACTCAGTGGACATAAGTTTGAGCAAGCTCCAAGAGATAGTGAAGGGCAGGGAAGCCTGGCTTGCTGCAGTTCATAGGGTCACAAAGAGTGGGACACAACTGAGAGACTCAACAACCACAGAACCTTTCAGACAGATCCAGCTCCAAGACTAAGAAGGCCAGTGGAGATTTCTCGAGCACCCTAGGCCAGCGGTGCAGATGTAGAAATGCTGCACCAACAACTTGGAGGGGTTATTAAAACACAGCCTGATGTGCCCCACCCCAGAGTTCCTGATTCAGTAGGTCTGGAGAGGCGCCCAAAAGTTTGCGTTTCCAGCAAGATCCCAGTTCCACTACTGGTCCAGGGACCCAGCCTGGAGAACCACCACCCAAGGTGGTACTAAAGATAGAATGTCACGGAAATTTCTCCCCAGTGGTAAAAAATACTTAGTTCATGTTAACATACATGGGCTTCACTAGTGGTTCAATCAGTAAAGAGTCTGCCTGCAACGCGGAAGACCCAGGTTTGATTCCTGGGTCAGGATGATCTCCTGGAGAAGGAAATGGCAACCCACTCTAGTATTCTTGCCTGGAAAATTCCACGGACAGAGGAGCCTGACGGGCTTCAGCCTGTGGGGTCACAGAGAGTCAGACACGACTGAGTGACTAACACACACACAACCAACATATATTGTTTTAATAACACCATGAAGCATTTTTGAAACTTTAAAATGGTCACAGAAAGTTTGAAACAAAAATCAGTGTCAAAACCCCCAAAAGATACAGAAATCACATAAGCAAATGCTTCCAGAAGATCCTTGAGACAATATAAGAATGATGAGAAAGTTGTGAAGCAAATCAGAATGAGTTGAGGAAACACTCATCATGCCTTGTCTGGAAGTATCCAAACTGCTGGGTTAGACAAAAAGTCCTACTAGTCTGTAAGAGCGTACAGAAAAACCCAAACTAACTTTTTGGCCAACCCAATATTAACTAAAGCCTTCAGGACTCAACCTAGTGCTTTCTTTACCAGGACTTAAGCTCAGGATCCATCACCCAGCAAGTGTTTCCTGGCCCAGTGTGTTCACAAAAGTAAAATCCGTGGTGGGGAAAAACATGCAGAAGAAAAAACAGTAAGGAAGAGGTCTAAAAGCCTGAAGATTCTGTGTACACACAGACAGCTCAAGGGGGAGAAGGATGCAAGTGAGGGACAAGATGCCCGCCTACGTCTGGACACCACGGGGCAAGCTCTCGCTTCTCTCTCCAGTCATGCCCGCCTCCCCTAACCTTCCCTGCACCTCTGGGCCTCATGCAACTGCCCTGATATACCGGAACTCCCAGATACTCAGCATCACTGAAAAATCCCCAATTTACAGCAATGGACAAAAATTTAAAAGGCAGGATGACAGGACTCATGCAGAGAAGTAAATACAACATGAAGGGCTTTCAAAAGAACATCATCAACACAACAGCACTATTTTAAACGTCCCTAAATTCCTGGCCAGCTGCCCACTGCAGATAAGTACGGCATGTCCTGCCCCGCCAGGGAGAGCATGTCCGGAATTCTGGCAGGGGAACGCCACACAGGACTTCTCTCAGGGGACATGCACGGAAGTGACACAGGCATCCCGTGGACTTGGCTCTCCACCTCAACAGTTGGCAACATGATCAGGAAAAAACTACTCACTTGGAAACACTGTCCTGAAAAAGGGCAATATTGGCCTTTTCAAGGACATAGCACATCCGTTCATAGAAATCTGACTTCCACACATGGAGGGAACCACTGACTTCCTAGACTGGCATTCTCTTCACTTTCTAACACTTCTTTTAACAGCTACAGAGCTGGACACCATTGGTGGGGGGAGGATATGCAAACACAGCTTCCCTCTTCCCCACATTCAATCCATTTTCCCTTAAGGAAGAAACTGAGGATTTCCCTGGTAGTCCAATGTCTAATACTCCGCACTCCCAATGCAGGGTGCCCGGGTTCAATCCTTGGTCAGGGAACTAGATCCCACACGCAGCAACTAAAGATCCCATACGCCCCAACTGAGACCCACTGCAGCCAAACAAGTAAGTGTTAAAGAAAAGAAAAGAAACTGGGGCTTCATTTCCATCTTTCCTTCCCAGGCTAACTCCAATATATCAACTCAGACCAGAAACAACGTCTCTAACGTGCCTTCCCCGAATTCCCCAATAACTTTCCACAATGCACACATTAGGCAATCTCCCCAATGCAGCACTAACCACTCAAGGCTCAGAACTACGCCTTTGTCTTGATGGCCCTTGACACAGAGTGTTTGCCGAACTACATATATGTATCCAGCCCACTGAGGCATACGTGAAGCATACATGAGGCATGTGACCATACACACCTGGTGCCTCACAACAGAGAAGCATGTGTTCCTGATTGCTGAGCGTCCAGGCTCATGTCTTTATCTCTTAAAGCCCCGAAACATATTTTAACATTTATTTAGGAGATGGAAAGCTTTTTAAAAAATATGTGGCACCAGTCTTTGCCTTCTAAAACACAGATTATATTAATGACTTAATTGTAAATAAGTATTATGCTGCACCATCATTTAATTTAGGACTTCAGGAAATACTCATCACTGTTTTAAAAACTGAAGTACAATTGGCTTACACTGTTAATTTCTGCTGAACAGAAAAGTAATTCAGTTATACATACATATTCTTTTTTATATTCTTTTCCATTATGGTTTATCTCAGGATATTGAATATAGTTCCTGTGCTACAGAGTGGGACCTTATTGTTTATGCAGTCTATATGTCAGAGTTTGTGTCTGCTAATCCCAAACTCCCAGTCTGTGCTTCCCCCAACTCCCCTCAGCAACCACAGGCCTGATGTCCATGAGTCTGCTTCTGTTTCACACATAGGTTCATTTGTGTTCTGTTTTAGATTTCACACATAATTGATATCATACGGTATTTGTCTCTTTCTGACTTACTTCAGTTAGCATGATACCCTCTATTTCCATCCATGTTGCCACAAATGGCATTATTTTGTTCTTCTTTATGGCTGAGTAATATTCCAGTGTGTGGGGGGGCGGTGTACACACCACATCTTCTTTACCCATTCATCCATCAATGGACATTTAGGCTGCTTCCATGTCTTGCCCACTGCAAACAGTGTGCTGTGTGAATACAGGGGTTCATATATCTTTCTGAATCATAGTTCTGTCCAGATATATGCTCAGGAGTAGGATCTCCAGATCATATGATAACTCTATTTTTAGTTTCTTGAGGAACCATCATATTGCTCTCCATAGTGGCTGCACCATTTTACATTCTCACCAACTGTGCAGGATGGTTCCTTTTTCTCCACACCCTCTCCAACATTCATTTGTAGATACTGTGATGATGGCCATTCTGCTCAGGATGAGATGTTGTCTCACGGCAGTTTTGATTTGCCTTTCTCTAATAATTAGTGATGTTGAGCATCTTTTCACGTGTCTGCTGACCAATCACTTTTAAAGATTAAGTGACATGAAGATTTTGCTAAACTCTTGCAACTAATTTCAGAGTATGGCTACCTCTATTTTACAGCTGTCATTTTCCATGCTCCTTTTTTTAATATGTGACTTTTAACATGCTGCTGTTTTGTAACAATTTAAGAAAAACAAGAGTTTTCCAAAGTTCTCAGAAAGTACTAGCATCCATTTTAGCTCCTGAAAGAACTTCCTTGTCACTGTGTTTGCGGGTATGAGTTTGTTAAACTATACAAAGAACCCCACCCCCAAGTCTCTAGCCCACAAACTCCAGTTCAAATACAACTTCCTTCATAAAGCCCTTCCCAGAAAACACAGGCTCCACTACTCGCCTCTCCAGGCAACCACACCCTGAACTTCTGTTTAGCGCTTAGCATAATAAATTTTAATTCACTTTTTACCAGTTACTCAAGACCACATTGGACACTTGTTGAGGCACCTCTCTTTTCTTACGCAAAAGTTTCAGGCTGGAGTCTGGTAAAGCATCAAAGATTTTTTGTTGACTAAGTGATCAAAGGTTATGTAACAAAAGTAGCCATAATGATGCCATGCAATTTTCATGGTTAAAAAAACAAGAAATCGCTGACTATAAAGATTAGACAGAAACACCAAATAATGTCAACATGGGCTAAATGCCATTTTTTTTAACATTCATCATTATTAATTTTATTATTATAACTCACTGATAACTCAGGTAGCAGTGCTATTAACAAATGGAATAATATCAGGAATTCAAGTCAAGAGGGAAAGAGAGGAAGAAAAATATATATATTAAATGGGACCTAGAAACTTATCAATCAAATGCGGGGTCTTTGGATCCAGATTCCAAAAAATCCAACTGTTATGGGAAGGAGGTAATAGGAGAGACAAAATGCAAATACTCAGGGGAGTATTTACATTTTCCCCTGATACTCAGGGGAAAAAATGAATATGGCCTAATTCTTTGTAATCTCAAAGAATAACTACTGTTATTTTAAACTACTGTTTATTTTTAGGTGTGACAAGGATTCAGTTCAGTTCAGTCACTCACTCCTGTCCGACTCTTTGCAACTCCATGAACTTCAGCACGCCAGGCCTCCCTGTCCATCACCAACTCTTTCCCAGAATCAGGGTCTTTTCAAATGAGTCAGTTCTTCGCATCAGGTGGCCAAAGTATTGGAGTTTCAGCTTCAACATCAGTCCTTCCAATGAACACCCAGGACTGATCTCCTTTAGGATGGACTGGTTGGATCTCCTTGCAGTCCAAGGGACTCTCTCAAGAGTCTTCTCCAACACCACAGTTCAAAAGCATCAATTCTTAGGGGCTGAGCTTTCTTCACAGTCCAACTCTCACATCCATACATGACCACTGGAAAAACCATAGCCTTGACTAGATGGACCTTTGTTGACAAAGTAATGTCTCTGCTTTTGAATATGCTGTCTAGGTTGGTCATAACTTTCCTTCCAAGGAGTAAGCATCTTTTAATTTCATGGCTGCAATCACCATCTGCAGTGATTTTGGAGCCCAGAAAAATAAAGTCTGACACTGTTTCCACTGTTTCCCCATCTATTTGCCATGAAAAGATGGGACTGGATGCCATGATCTTAGTTTTCTGAATGTTGAGCTTTAAGCCAACGTTTTCACTCTTCTCTTTCACTTTCATCAAGAGGCTCTTTAGTTCTTCTTCACTTTCTGCCATAAGGGTTGATGAGTGCAATTGTGCGGTAGTTTGAGCATTCTTTGGCATTGCCTTTCTTTGGGATTGGAATGAAAACTGACCTTTTCCAGTCCTGTGGCCACTGCTGAGTTTTCCAAATTTGCTGCCATGTTGAGTGTAGCACTTTCACAGCATCATCTTCCAGGATTTGAAACAGCTCAACTGGAATTCCATCATCTCCACTAGCTTTGTTCGTAGTGATGCTCCCTAAGGCCCACTTGACTTCACATTCCAGGATGTCTGGCTCTAGGTGAGCGATCACACCATCGTGATTATCTTGGTTGCGAAGATCTTTTTTGTACAGTTCTTCTGTGTATTCTTGCCACCTCTTCTTAGTATCTTCTGCTTCTGTCAGGTCCATACCATTTCTGTCCTTTATTGAGCCCATCTTTGACAAGGATATTGCAGTTCAAAAGAGCATTCTCTTTGAGAGTTATGATAATATAATACTGGACTCTCTGTCAAAATAATGGGGTAGGGTGGTGAGGAGTTCAGGAGAAACAGGACTGCCTGTGCGGCAGTGCCCATTGAAGGCGAACACTGAAGATGAGTAGTTTAATTCTATTTCTCCGTTTGCACATGCTCACAATTTTCCAAACTAAACAGTTTAGATACTAACTTTAAGGAAGCACTAGGTGTCCGCTGCACTCCCTGGTCGGTGGCGGCCGCCCTCCACTGCTTTCTGGCTCTGGTTTGTCTCCTGCCGTCTGGGAGCTGCCATCCCCACACATGGGCTGTGACATGCTGTCCCGTTCCTTTCTGAGGTTCACAGCCTTATACAGACACCGTCCCATTCTTACTTCTACCCTGCACTGGAAACCCAGCCCTGTCACCTTCATTCTGCCTGAGACAGAGGCCCAATCAACCCCCGGCACAGCTGAATATTCAATCAACAGGTCAGCTTCCCAACAGCTCTGAGATCCACACTTTCTTTATCAGACAGCCTGGAGCTAAGACCACATTCCAGCCAATTCATCTCAAGGCACAGAAACCAGAGATACAGTTGTCCCTCAGAATCCAGTGGGGACTGTTCAAGGATAGCCACAGACACCAAAATCCAAGGATACTGAAGTCCCTTACATAAAAATGGTATAATACTTGCATATAAACTATACAAATCCTCCTATATACTTTAAATCATCTCTAGATGACTTGCAATACATAATACAAGCAGACAGACCTTAGAGGTTCAATTTAGAAAACTGGAATTGCAGGCTCAATTCCAGATAACTGTAATAAAGTGAATGTTGCAATAAAGCAAGTCACACATATTTTGTGATTTCCCAGTATACACAGCTATGTTTTTAATATGAAGTGAAAGTGTTAGTTGCTCAGTCGTGTATGACTGTTTGTGACCCCATGGACTGTAGCCCACCAGGCTCCTCCATCCATAGGGTTCTCCAAGCAAGAATACTTGGGCAGGTTGCCACTTCCTTCTCAGGGAATCTTCCCAGTCCAGGGATCAAACCTGGGTCATCCACATTGTAGGCAGATTCTTTACCATCTGAGCCACCAGTTCACTGAGTGTGCAATAGCATTATATCTTTAAAAAACAATGTACATACCTTAATTTAGAAATATTTTACTGCTATAAAATGCTAATCATCATCTGAGCATTCAATGAGTCATGATCTCTTTGCCGCAGTGCCATTAAAGATCACTGATCACAGACCGCCGCAACAAATGTATTAACAATGAAAAAGATTCAACTTTAACAAGAACTATCAAAATGTGACCGAGTCAAAAAGGGAGTAAATGTCATTGGGAAGATGGCACCTAAAGACTTGCTTAACTTAAGGTCGCCACAAACCTGCAATAAAAACACAGTATCTGAAAAGCACAATAAAGCCTAATGAAAATACTATGTAAATAGTTGTGACTACAATGTATATGATAGACAAAGAGTTTCAGCATGTAGAAAATGCAAGTTTTACTTTTTGGAACTTGCCAGAATTTTTTTTCCAATATTTTTGATCTGCAAAGGTAAACTCCACGAATACAGAGCACCAGCTACAGAATATCACCCTGTGTTTCTGTAGAGTTAAACTCCAGCACCATTCTGCCTCAAGTTCTCCTCCCCCGGGTACCAAGATGCTCATAGTTCTCCACTGCAAAGACTTCCTTCCCTTGCCACTCTAGAGGTAATTGTGCCCCGACCCGCTCCCTGGCTCCTTGCCCTTCTCAATTTTGTTTTTCTTTTCTTTTTCTTTGGCCTCATCAGGTGGCTTGTGGGCTCTTAGTTCCCAGACCAGGAATTGAACCCAAGCTCTCAGCAGTGAGAGCAGAGTCCTAAACACTGGACTGCCAGTTAATTCCCTTAATTTTATTTTGTAGCACTTACTGCTACTTGACAGTAAGTTTGTCTATCACCTCTCCTTTCCAAACTGTATCCTCCCTGAGGGCAGGGACTTTGCTTGGTTTGCCTCTGTGTGCTCAGATTCTCAACAGTAACTGAAGCATAAAAGCAGATCAAACACATATGCAGAATGCTCAGGAAAATAGGACTAAAGGTCAAAGAGGGTTGAGAACAAAACACTGATACTATTAACTAAGAGCATGCGCTTTCCCCACCCACATGCCCACACCCACTTCATGCCCTAACAGGGTGATTTCATGGCACTACTTTTATCCACTCTGACATTTAGACTGTTCTAAAGAGCTGAAGAATCAGTGACTACAGGGGCATATTAACAATAGCTGAATATGTCAGTTTGTGCCAGAAAAGAACCCAGTGCAAGCACAGTACCTTCATGTGCCCGCTTCAGTATTTACAACAGACACAAATCATCTGAGAAGTTAGGGTGCAGTGTGAATTACGTTACAGCCTTTAGAGGCCATGGGTATTGGTTATTTTAAGTCAAAAATCAGTGCTTTCTACTGTATATAAAATAGATTAATAAGGACCCCCTGTATAGCAAGCACCGAAAACTCTACTCAATACTCTGTAATGGCCTATATGGAAGAAGAATCTTAAAAAGAGTAGATATATTTGTGTATGTATAACTGATTGACTTTGATGTACACTTGAAATTAATACCATATTATAAATTAACTATACACCCATAAAAAAAATTTTAATAAAAATAGGTTTTAAAAATAAACAACATTTGGTTGTGCAACTTGGGGTAAAAACAATCAGCACTTTGCTCCTCCTTCTACTACAATTCTACCAGCTAGAAATCCCGACCAGCAGCTGGCCTTGTGACAGCAACATCTAGGAAGCGGGCGGGCGGTTCAGAGTGTCTGGTTCTAGCCTGACCTGACTCCGGCCCTCAGCTGCCACGTGATCCTGGGCAAGGCGCTGCACCTGTTTCCTCATCTGTGAATCCGGGGGCAATCACGGGGTCCATATCACAAGGCTGATATGAGAATTAAAGGGCTGAGTAACAGGCACACAGCCTAGACCAGTACCAGGCACAGGGTGAGGATCCATTCTCTTAGCCGTCGCGTTCAGGAATATTACCACCACAGCTGAACTCTCTCAAACACTTACGTGTGCACACTCAGTCGCTCAGTCACATCTGACTCTCTGCAACCCCCAGGACTGGAGCCCACCAGGCTCCTCTGTCCATGGGATTCTCCAGGCAAGAATACTGGAGTGGGTTGCCATCTCCTCCTCCAGCTTATACACTTACACTTTAACATAATTCTAGGAAGTACTCATTCTCGAGAACACACGAAAAATAAACTGTCTTTTTTTTTTTTAAGGCCTGAAAAAACTGGTGACAGTACAGTGTATCATAATCCACTGGGGATTCTGCTGTAAATCTCTGTTGAGCGAATGAATGTCAGGAGACAAATACAAGTTTTTAAGAAATGTTGGTAAATACTATTCAACGCCCTCAGAATTCATGTGAAATAAGATCATGCGCACAATGCACTCAGCATAGCACTGGGCACAGGGAGAGCACTCCACGGAGGGGAGCTAGTACTACTCCTGTTGGGATAGTGCATTTCAAGGCAAAGTGGGATTTTGAAGTCTTGCAGGCTCAAGTTCTCTTCCTCTGCACACAGCCTAGAAACCCACAGAATGAGGCAAGTTTTAACACTGCCCTGCTATCCCTCTGCCTCTCAAGTTGTTGTCCTTTTTGTTGTGTGTGTTTTTTTTGGTTTTTTTTTTTTGACTACACTGGCTCTCTGTTGCTGCACATGAGCTTTCTCTAACTGGGGTGAGTAGGGGCCACTCTCTACTTGCAACATGTGGGTTTCTCGTTGCAGTCGTTTCTCTTGTTGCAGCACACAGGGTCTAGGGTACGCACGCTCAGCAGTTGTGGTGTGGGCTCAGCAGTTGCAGCTCAAAGGCTTAGATGCCCTGAGACACATGGGATCTTAGTTCCCAGACCAGGGGCCAAAGCCATGTGCCCTGCATTAGCAGATGGATTCTTAACCACCAAACCGCCAGGGAAGTCCTTCCGTAAGTTTCCTGCTTTTGTCTTCGTGATATGTTAAGATGATTCTTCATGAGACTTGATTTCAATGCAACTGCTCCAGGGCTAAGAAAAATCTAAGAAGTGTTGATACAGTTCAAAACACCTTTTTACAGATGAAGACACAGGGCCTTGGTTGAGAGGTTCAGAAACTTGTCCAAGATCTCACCATGAGCGGCACCACTGGGGATCTAGAAATCCAGGCTCCCCAAACCTCACCCCGGCTCCTTTCCAATACCAGGTTCTACTCATCCACAGATAAATGCACCAAAACCTCCTCCAGAACCAGCTTCTACACTCAGATTTCCCCCTATTTAAAGACGGATGTGTTCATGAACACCCCATCACTCACCATGATCTCCCTCTGCTCTTCCAGATTCTTCAAAAAATTAGAAAATTCACGCAAGGAAGCATCTGTAAGGAGAAAGTCATCATTATTTCGTGGCCAAAGCAAAGTAAAGCCAATGAAAACCTCGTCTTTACGTACCTATGCAGCGTTCATCATCAGTCTCTGCATCTCCGATAAACTCAAATTTGAAGTCTCTGAGGGAGTGTGCGAACTTCCGCTGGGCTGCCGAGAGACCTGGAAAGACAGATGGAGTGACCACGGGCGTCCTTGCTTCCAGCCAAGGCTTAGCATGAACTGATTCCTCCTCAGATGGCAGAGCTGTGGAGCTCTCCTCCACATGAGCTGTGGTGAGACACAACCCAGCTCCTCAGCCAAGGGGCCCGGCATCCCACCTGGGCACTCCCTGGGAGTTTGTCTGCTATGTTCTAGGATGGAGCAGCTGCTGGAGAAATATTTATATTGCTCCCAAAAGCACTCTCCCAATCTCTGCTCACTCAGGTCAGAAGGTGGGCCAATTCAAGTTCCAGCTATCATGAGGGGCACACTACATGTGACACAGTCTCCCAGGGCTTGGGATATCCACATAGGTGCCGAGATTTCCAATATAAACATCCCAAAGCCCAGTCAGCCCATCAGATTCCCTGAACTGATGCTCCAGCTCTGGCTGGAGAAACCCAGAGGATTCAAAGAGCTTTCAAAGCAAACAGCAGCAGTGAGGTAAGCCAAAGGCCAAGCTTAAATGGCAGAAAGAATTCATTCTCCAAAAGACCTATAGGGCCTCATCTATTTTTTCTTTTTAAATTGGTGATTCATAGAAAATAGTGGAAAATTCTACTTCTGTAACAGGCTAACAGTTATGTTACAGGCCACACAGCAAGCTACAGGATACGTATTTCTTTTACCTCACTCAGTGCTCTAAAGAGATAAAGGTTATGCCCATTTTGCCATAGAGATGTTGGCACTAAGGTCACACAGCTACAACAGCAGCAAAGGTTTGACTGCTTCCAAAGTCGTTTGTACAAAACCCATGCCCCTGCCAGGGTACAATCCCGTTTCTAAAGCACTTTAACAGCTGCTGCTCCCTGATGCCTGCAACCTGTATGGCTCCTGGCTCACTACAATGAATACTGACAGATTGGGTTAAAGTAAAACTTCCTGTCAAGCAAACAGAAAAGTTGAAAAAGCAAAACACCAGTCCATAACTGTTGATCAGAGCACTTACACAAAAAATAAATACAGACAAGAAATCGAAGCACTGGGCATGAACACTGAGGGCTGTTTTTTATAAGACGGTGTAAGATGGTAGCAGCAAAAAGATTCTCTTTTTTAGTCACTGTTTTATAGCTAACAAGCAAGGAGTGAAAGAAAAAAATTCTTATTTTTACATTGGAAAAAAAACTTTTTAACCAACTCTTTACCTCCACTCATTAAGCACAATGGTTCCCCAATGCTCTCCCTGACCAGCTGCTGCTGCTCACTTCTTAAACTTCCTAAGAACCCTCACCAGTTCTTCCAGCCACTCTCATGGTCTGGTTGTTTATATTTTTCTGGCGGCGCTGAGTCTTCACTGTGGCACGTGGGCTTTCTCTAGCAGTGGCTCACGGGCTTAGCTGCCCCGTGGCATGTGGCATGTGGCATCTTCTCAGACCATGGATAGAACCCGTGTCCCCTGCATTGGCAGGTGGATCCTTAACCATCGGACCACCAGGGAAGGCCTCTTAATTTTTTCTTAACAGATTCTATTTTAGGGTAGTTTCAGGTTGACAGCAAATTGTGGAGAAGGTAGGAAGGTTTTCCCTAGGACTCCTGCCCTGATATGCATAGCTTCCCTCATTGTCAACAACCTCCACTGTCACAGATTCGGAAACCTCATTCTTCCACAGCTAAACCAGAAACTTTTCAGAAGGTCACACAGGATCGTAATTTCTTACCCTTGGAGTACAGCACAAAAGCACAACCGTCATGTAAAACATGACAGGCTGCAAGCATGGTCCCCTTCTCCACCCCTCCTTTGCAGGAGGCTTCTCTCTTCAGTGGGACTCTTCAGTTCCTTTGGCAACAGGGAGAGTTTTATCCCACCCCCTGAATCTGGGCTGGTCTTGGGCCCAGAAGAATGTGATGAAAGTGGCGCTGCTAATTCAGAACCTCCAGCTTTAGAACTTCGCACATCCCTGCTCCGCTCCACGGAAAGCCTCTGGCCTCCATGTGATCAAGCCCCAGCTAGCCTCCTGAATGGTAAAAGATGTGTGGCCCAGGCCCCCCACTTATTGCCCCATCGGTCAGACATCCCACCCATAGAAGCAGAGCTTCCTGCCTTAAAGGAGGCAGCCCAGACGAGATCACACTGCCCAACTGAAATAAAGACTGCTGCTTAGGCCACTAGACACTGGAGTGATTAGTTACTAAGTAATAAATAGACTAATATAGAAAGGTTAACAAAATTTGACTGTATTAAAATTTTAAAGACATTAAAGAGTAAAGAAAAAGCACACACCGCAAAGGTACAAACACCAGCTATGAATCACTGAGGTAAGGCAAGCCCCATAAAAAGTTGGGCAAAACAGTTGAATAGGCCCTTTGCAAAATGAAACGAAGGAAATCCAAACGGCCCAAAACCACATGAAAAGGTGCTCAAACTTATTAGTGATTATAAAAGTGAAAAGAAAACCTCAACATTGGCAAAAATCCGTAAGTCTGGCAACCTCAAGAGTTGGTGTATGTGGAGCAACAAAAATTTTCACTTACTGCCAGCAAGGGTAAGAATGGGTAGTCGCTAAGTCGTGTCCAGCTCTTTGTAACCCCATGGACTGCAGCCCGCCAGGCTCCTCTGTCCATGGGATTTCCCAGGCAAGGATACTGGAGTGGGTTGCCATTTCCTTCTCCAGGGGATCTTCCTGACCCAGGCATAGAATACACATCTCCTGCTTGGCAGGCAGATTCTTTATCACTGAGCCATCTGGGAGGCCCAAAAATTGACATAATCACCTTTCAAGTACTCTGGCATTATCTAATAAGTTTGATGAGAACCTACAACCTAAAGCTGTCCTTCCAGGTAAATCCCTAAGATAAACTTTAGCACACATGCACTTACAGATGTGTACTTTCTGCAACATACATTCACGCATCAACACAGACTAATCTCACAATGTGGAGAGAAAGAAGGAAGTTCCGAAAGAATCCACAGTATGGCTGTTTCACAAAAAGTTCAAAGCAAGCTCCACTAAATCCTATGTTTAGGTTGCACATGCAGGTCACAAAATTAGAGAACAATTAAGAACGGTAACTGAATCATTCTCGCAAAAGTCACATGATGTTCACCACTAGGGACAAGGGCAGAGGATGTAACAGACCGCTACGAGGGGATTCAAAGGTTATTTTAGTTCATAACCTAGTGGTGAGTCTACGGATATCTGCTTTCTCATTCTTCTTTAAAGCATACACCTGGCTCCCATATTTCTCTATTTCCACCAAAATTTCACAACTAAACAATAAAAATGTTTAAATCATAAAAATGTAAAGCCTGGGGATTTCCCTGGTAGTCCAGTGGTTAAGCTCTACACTTCAACGCCAGGGGGGCACACGGGTTCAATCCCTGGTCAGGGAACTAATATGCCACATGCCAAGGGGCATGATAAAAAAATAATAAAGGTATATATCTTCTAAAAAAAATATAAACCCTGGCTATCGAGGTCACTCCAGAGTTAATCCAGGCAAACATATGATTATTCCCTAGGACTGGCCGTGCCAGCCTGTTCTTGGTTTACTCAAGCCAAACTCACTCCAGACTACCAGGCTTCAAAGTGCTGTCCCATCCTGGAAAGGCTCCTTCCCTGCCCTCACCCCCGTCTGGCTGGCTCCTTCACAGAAACCTGCCAGCATTTTCTCGGGGCTCTCTCTTCTGCCTCAGCTTACCTGGGCCCTGAGGTAGCAGCTAGCATCCTTGTGCTTCCCTCTATCTTTGAAACAGGGACCACACAGTTTTTGCTTTTAAGTTCATGCAGCTGTTTCCAAATAGTGAGTGTGTGGGCTTATTATCATTGTTAATAACTTTATCGTATTCCATTTTGCTAATGTTTGCCAGTTCTCAACAGGGGCATGTAATTGGTTCCATTTGTGTGTTTATCTATATAAATCTCTATGTACTTATCTATATATGCCATATATACACAACATATAAATGCTTATATTATACATATAGAACCATGTGTTAGTCACTAGGTCATATGCTTTATGACCCCATGGACTCTAGCCTGCCAGGCTCCTCTGTCCAAAGAATACTCCAGGCGAAAACAGTTGAGTGGGTTGCCATTCCCTTCCCCAGGGAATCTTCCCCACCCAGAAATTGAACCCGGTAGGCAGATTCTTGACCATCTGAGCCACCAGAGAAGCTCACAGAACCATAAATGCTGCTATAGAATCTATTTTTCCCCTCTGGAGTCTCTTGAGCATTTTATCCAAAACTATCATGTCAAAAAATACTTCAAGAATCATGCCTTCATAATGTCAGGGCAAGATACTTTCCAGAAAGCTATAATTTAAATGCATCCATTTCTCAACATTTATTTCATAATTCCTAATCTCATTAGTTGAAAATATTTATAACAGCAGAATTGAACTGAATCATATTTGCACAGCTAATATGATACTTTTCTTCCTATGTAAATACCATACTTTTCTCTCTTAGCTCTTTGCTAGGTATTATAGTTACATCTATTTTTATTTTAGAATATAATCATTTTTTCCCTCCACTGACTTCTTTCTAGTGTTATTCAGAGTTCATTACAAAACTTCTTATTGCTTAAAAATTTCACCACACCAAACTCCAGTTCCATTTAATCATCACAAATTTATCACCTTTTCTGTTAAGTAGTACATTTTTTAAAATATTTATTTGTTTTTGGCCACATGAGGTCTTACTTGTGGCTCCCAGGCACTGCTGCCCTGAGGCATGTGGGGCCCGACCATGTCCCCTGCATTGGAAGATGGATTCTTAACCACTGGACCACGAGGGAAGTCTCTTTAGTACATTTTAAATCCCTGGTGGCTCAGACAGTAAAGTATCCACCTGCAATGCGGAAGACCTGGGTTTGAACCTTTGCCTGCAAAGACCCCCTGGAGGAGGGCATGGCAACCCACTCCAAAATTCTTGCCTGGAGAATCCCCATGGACAGAGGAGCCTGGTGGGCTACAGTCCATGACGTTGCCAAGAGCGGACACAACTGAGTGACTAAGCATAGCATACTCTCCCATGCAGTTTATACTCTGAGAGATCTCTGCTGCCTTTTCAGACATAACAAAATCATAAGACACTTGACTACATTTACACAGTCCATTAAAAAAGTACAAAGATGCTCTGTGCCAAAGATAAAGGTTTATCATAGCACATGAAACTCAACCAGTCTAAGTTACAATGGCTGGCAGTACTCCTCTGCTAGGGGAAGGTAATGAAGGGCCCACAGATGCGACCACCTTTGTTGAGTGCCTACTCTGTGCTAATGGACTTACAAATAATATTTCACTTATTTCTTATAACTAGCCTGTAGGGTGAGTGTTGATGTTACCTTATGTTACAAATGGCTTAAGTAGGTTCAGAGATAGATTAGTGACCTGGTCAAGGTCACAGGCCTCTTTAGACTGCTCATCTTATGCCCTGGAGGCAAAGGATCAACTCCTTGGTCTCTCAAGCTTCTACTGATGTCTTCTCCATCACATTGTTCTGACTTTTCGGTAGATTTGGCATGATTTCCAGGGCCTTTGCACAGATCTCAACTAGTTCTCTTGAATGGCTCTAACTAAATGGATAATAAACTGTGGAAAATTCTGAAAGAGATGGGAATACCAGACCACCTGATCTGCCTCTTGAGAAACCTGTATGAAGGTCAGGAAGCAACAGTTAGAACTGAACATGGAACAACACATTGGTTCCAAATAAGAAAAGGAATACATCAAGGCTGTATACTGTCATCCTGCTTATTTAACTTCTATGCAGAGTACATCATGAGAAACGCTGGGTTGGAGAAAGCACAAGCTGGAATCAAAATTGCCAGGAGAAATATCAATAACCTCAGATATGCAGATGACACCACCTTTATGGCAGAAAGTGAAGAAGAACTAAAGAGCCTCTTGATGAAAATGAAAGAGGAGAGTAAAAAAGTTGGCTGAAAGCTCAACATTCAGAAAACAAAGATCATGGCATCCGGTCCCATCTCTTCATGGCAAATAGATGGGGAAACAGTGGAAACAGTGGCTGACTTTATTTTTCTGAGCTCCAAAATCACTCCAGATGGTGACTGCAGCCATGAAATTAAAAGGCACTTGCTCCTTGGAAGGAAAGTTATGACCAATCTAGATAGCATATTGAAAAGCAGAGACATTACTTTGCCAACAAAGGTCCGTCTAGTCAAGACTATGGTTTTTCCAGTGGTCATGTATGGATGTGAGAGTTGGACTGAGAAGAAAGCTGAGCACCTAAGAATTGATGCTTTTGTTGGAGAAGACTCTTTAGAGTCCCTTGGCCTGCAAGGAGATCCATCTCCATCCTAATGGAGATTAGTTCTGGGTGTTCACTGGAGGGACTGATGCTGAAGCTGAAACTCCAATACTTTGGCCACCTGATGCGGAGAGCTGACTCATTTGAAAAGACCCTGATGCTGGGAAAGATTGAGGGCAGGAAGAGAAGGGGACAACAGAGGATGAAATGGTTGGATGGCATCACCGACACAATGGACATGGGTTTGGGTAAACTCCAGGAGTTGGTGATGGACAGGGAGGCCTGGCGTGCTGCGGTTCATGGGGTCGCAAAGAGTCGGACACGACTGAGCAACTGAGCTGAACTAAATGGAAAATTCATATACCGTATGCTTCCATGTCCCTCATCTTCTCCTGCATGCTAATTCCCAAGGATGGTAAATTAGCACTACTCTCCAGGAACACCTTCAAGGCTGGCACATACCACTGGATAAGACAAAGCCTTTGTTGGTGGTGTTATTTAGTGGCTGAGTTATGTCTGACTCTTGCAACCTCATGGACTACAGCCCACCAGGTTCCTCTGCCCATGGTATTTCCCAGGCAAGAATACTGCAGTGGGTTGCCATTTCCTTCTCCAGGGGATCTTCCCGACCCAGGGATCGAACTCACATCTCTTATGTCTCCCTGCCTTGGCAGGTGGATTCTTTACCACTGAGCCACCTAGGAAGCCCAATACGATGCCTGTGTGTGCACAAAAAGCACAGCTGACTTAAAAGAACTAAAGGGATCTGCACTATTTCAACTGAACTTGCCACTTCCAGAGTCTCCCAGAGTGGAACTTTTAGGTCTTCAATCTGCAGACAAATGGAAGAGAAAAATACAGGCACTAAAACTCTCCCTGGGGTTGGAAGACATTTGAGAGATGAAGAGTTGTATTTGAGACCCACTCATTCTGAGATGCAGACCTCCACATGGAGAGATCCAACCACACTTTAGTTGTAGCATGTAAGATCCAGTTCCCTGACCAGGGATCGAATCTGGGTCCCCTGCATTGGCAGTGCAATGCCTTAGCCACTGGACCACCAGAGAAGTCCCCAGCCACAGTTTAAATCCAGATCTGGAGAGCCTCCAGACGCTGGCTGGAATTGCCCCACTCACCCTTGATGGCTTGACAAACGAGAAGATTGTTTCTTACAGCATAGCCTCCTATGCACCTAATAGTTCTGAACTATTAGACTCACACAGACACTTGGAAGGAAGGGAAACCCCTCTATTCAGATTGTTCTACGTCACTGCCAGGCAGCCCTCTGGGTACATGAGGGCCCCTGAAGTGACAAGCCTGGCCCTGGGAATAAAGCTGTAACTACAGGACTATCTCCGCAACTTCCTGTCCCATCAACCAAACCACTAACTGGCACACTTGAGGAACCGAGGCATGCTCTCTACGTCTGGGTTTGAGATGGAAAATGAAGCAGCCAATAAATGTACCTTTCTCACTCACGAAATTTGAAACTCAGGATTCTTCACCAACCATATCAAATTCTAAACTCTTTTTCCAAATGGACAAACTGCACCTAGAAGCTCACATTCCTCGGCATGTAGAGACTGAAATCACGAGGTTATCAAATATGCACCAGCTCTGCCAAGGGAAGTGCCACCACCCATTTTGCACATCAAAACACGTCCCCAAATTCTTCCGCGTTTTATTTAGAGAAGAACAGAGTGCAGGCTCTAAGAACTTCATTTCTTTCACGTCAGATTCATGCCAAGGAAATAATGCTGATGTTAATCCAAGGAACTTGGAAATGAAACAAAATTCCTCCAGGACTGTGGACTGGCTTCTCATTCTCCTTCGTGTTTTTCCAGATTTACAGAACTGACTGCAGCACCGTGAACAAGAACAGCAGTCTGGCCTCTCTATATTAGTCAAGAAAGAAAGAAAACAACTCACCTGATAGATTTTTTAAGTGGTGCAAATGTCTCTTGAGCCCAAAATGCCTTACTGGGCTAGTCATGGCCTGAAGGCCACATCACAGGCTATACTTCGAGCAGCTCGAGGGCCAGTACCATCTGTGCAACTCTTACGTTAAAGCCCTCCTACCCCTAACTCTCCAACTCCAACCCAACTGGAGTGCCTGTGTAGAGCTCTTCCTAATCACAGAATAAACCCCATCTCAAGTCACTAGTAATAGAATGGCCTGACCTGACAAACGCTGAGGGTAAAGAACACAAGCTGAGTCCACAAAGATGCAGAGGCCTCAAAACAAATGCATAAACCAGGACTCGAGACCCAGTATGGAGGGGCTTCCCTGGTGGCTCAGCGGGAAACAATCTGCCCACCAATGCAGGAGACATGGGTTCGATCCCTAATCTGGAAAGATCCCACATACTGTGGGGCAACTAAGCCTGTGCTGTGCTTAGTCGCTCAGTCGTGTCCAACTCTTTGTGACCGCATGGACTACAGCCCACCAGGCTCCTCTGTCCATGGGGATTCTCCAGGCAAGAATACTGGAGTGGGTTGCCATGCCCCCCTCCACGGGATCTTCCTGACCTAGGGACTGAACCCGAGTTTCTTAAGTCTCCTGCATTGGCAGGCAGGTCCTTTACCAACAGTACCATGTGGGGAGTCCTAAGGTCATTATGGTGGGTCCTAGGTCAGTGACGGGTCTCCTTTTTAAAAAAAAAAAAAAGGACACAGAAACATGCAAAGAGAGAAGACATGGTGAAGAGACACAGGGAGATGAGGTCCATCTACCACCAAGGAGCAAGGCCTCTCAGCCCCGGGAATGAGCCACCTCTGCTGACACCTTGATCTTGGACTTTTAACCTCCAAGACTATGCGACAGTAAATTGCCATTCCTTCAGCCACCCTATCTGTGGCATTTCTGCTATGGCAGCCCTAGGAAACAAATACACCATGATATTTTTTTCTTAAGAAAAATAGGTAACCTTGAGGTTCAAGGTAATACACAGAAGACAAGAACACTATTTGCAAGTACTGTTTTCCCAGATCGAGGATTTAAGCTCAATGACAAAACATAATATTATTCAAACATTTCGGAACTGAATATAGTAACTTGGCAAACAAAGTAGTTTCCAAAATATCTTAAGGAAGAGGAGACAGAAAAGAAAAATAAAACCACATACAGGGGATAACGTCAAGACAAGCTGCCTTGTTAACCACAGCATATGCTTAAGGTCCAAAATAAATATCAGCCAGGATTTAGATGTCAAAGTGTTCACCTGACGGAAAGAATATGCTTTCCCACCCTTCAGCCACTGTGTCACCATTTCATTGCGCGGACTAGATACTCAGCTGCTGAACAAAGCCAAGAGTTGCAGTTTAGGTCTCTCATTTCTCACAAACAAATACTCATTTCCTTTAATATCTTTCATCTTTTTTTTTTTTTTAACTTTTGGCCATGCCATACAGCATGTCAAATCTTATTTCCCCAACCAGGAACTGAACCCACACCCCTGAACTGGAAGCCAGAGCCTTAACCACTGGACCATCAGGGAAGTCTCTCGTTTCCTTTAAAATAAAATTATTTGACTCAAACATGACTCACTCTAAGGAAGGGCTAAAACCTCCCCGTTTGTATCCCAAATTAAGCATTTCACAAGAAATGCCCATTCACTCGGCACGGCCCAGGGCATGGGATAACATAAGAAGAGGGCATGACCGCTGACCAAGCGAGTCCACGGCCCCCACTGGATGGGCGATCACCATCCACTCTGCAGAGAGTCAAAATGACACACTCCAGCGGAGTTCAGCAGAAGACAAAAAAAAAAAAAAGTCATCAGAAAAACACAGCATAGAATGGGGTCGGGGGGTGAACAGGGTTCCCCAAAAATGAGTTAAATTCATATCATAAACCACAGGGGAGACAGTGAGTTACCATGAACAAAATGAGGTGAGCCCTCACAATGGAAAGAGGACTCCATCTGTTCTGTGCTTTATGTAAAGCAATAAAGTCACGAGAACATAACTGCAAAGAGCAAGGGGAGAAAAGCAGTGAACAACTTGTCCTGAGAACTTGCAGTACAGTCTGCCCTGGGACCCTCTCTCTGTCGTTAATACCACGCAGCTTCTCTCCGAGTGTTTACTTTCCTCCCACTTGAAATCGGGTGTTTTCTTCTATTTCATGACAACTCCTCTTGTCGGAATTGCTGCTGCCTCAGCGGGTCCGAGGCCTGGCCATTCCTGGAAGGCCGGGCCTTTCCAGCATCCTCACGTCAGCTCAGATGCATTCTTTCAACTTCAGCTCCCACTGATTTTCCCATCTTCGTTCCCAAAGTGAAATTCTCAGGAGACTCCAAATGGCCCTGCTCGTTTCTTTCCCACGGAAGGACGTGACACACGTAGCTGTCTAGGGCCCCTCCCCAGTGACATTAGCCAGCCCAGAGACAGGAGAGGAGGAAGAGCCCAAGGTCCTCAGAGAGACACCTCCTCACAGAGGCGGAGCCCCTCTCCCTGCTAAGAGCTAGGCGGTAGCTGGCAGAGGGCATGAGTGACGACTCACAGGCAAGGCCAGTGAGTACAAAACATTTCCTTTAGAAATCCTCCTATACTGCTGGGGGAAATGTTAATTGGTACAGGTACTATGGAGAACAGTACGGAGGTTCCTTAAAAAACTAAAAACTAGAGGTGCCGTATGATCCTTCAAACCCACTCCTGGACATAGACCCAGGGGAAAAAACTCTTCATTCAGAGAAAAACATACAGCCCTATGTTCATAGCAGCACTATTTATAACAGTCAAGACATGGAAGAAGCAATCTAAATGTCCACCAATAAATGAATGGATAAATAAGATGTGGTACACACACACACACACAGAGGAATATTACTCGATCATTAAAAAAAAGATGAAATAATGCCACTTGCAGCAACAGGGATACAACTAGAGATTAGCATACTAAGTAAAGTCAGAGAAAGACAAATATCATCGACCACTTATATGTGGAATCCGGAAAAAATTACGCAAATGAACTTATTTACAAAACAGAAATAGACTAACAGAAAACAAACTTATGGTTACCAAAGAGGAAAGGGGATGGGGGAGGATTCAGTTCAGTTCAATGGCTGAGTCGTGTCTGACTGTTTGCGACCCCATGAACCGCAGCACGCCAGGCCTCCCTGTCCATCACCAACTCCTGGAGTTCACCCAAACCCATATCCATCGAGTCGATGATGCCATCCAACCATCTCACCATCTGTCGCCCACTTCTCCCCCTGCCCTCAACCTTTCCCAGCATCAGGGTCTTTTCTAATGAGTCAGCTCTTTGCATCAGGTGGCCAAGGTATTGGAGTTTAAGCTTTAGCATCAGTCCTTCCAATAACACCCAGGACTGATCTCCTTTAGGATGGACTGGTTGGATCTCCTTGCAGTCCAAGGGACTCTCAAGAGTCTTCTCCAACACCACAGTTCAAAAAGCATTAATTCTTCGGCGCTCAGCTTTCTTTAGTTCAACTCTCACATCCATACATGACTATTGGAAAAACCATAGCTTTGACTAGATGGACCTTTGTTGGCAAAGTAATGTCTCTGCTTTTGAATATGCTGTCTAGGTTGGTCATAACTTTCCTTCCAAGGAGTAAGCGTCTTTTAATTTCATGGCTGCAATCACCATCTGCAGTGATTTTGGAGCCCAGAAAAATAAAGTCTGACACTGTTTCCACTGTTTCCCCATCTATCTGCCATGAAAAGATGGGACCAGATGCCATGATCTTCATTTTCTGAATGTTGAGCTTTAAGCCAACTTTTTCACTCTCCTCTTTCCCTTTCATCAAGAGGCTCTTTAGTTCTTCTTCACTTTCTGCCATAAAGGTGGTATCATCTGTATATCTGAGGTTATTGATATTTCTCCCGGCAATCTTGATTCCAGCTTGGGCTTCTTCCAGCCCAGCGTTTCTCATGATGTACTCTGCATAGAAGTTAAATAAGCAGGGTGACAATATACAGCCTTGACATACTCCTTTTCCTATTTGGAACCTGTCCGTTGTTCCATGTCCAGTTCTAACTGTTGCTTCCTGACCTGCATACAGGTTTCTCAAGAGGCAGGTCAGGTGCTCTGGTATTCCCATCTCTTTCAGAATTTCCCACAGTTGATTGTGATCCACACAGTCAAAGACTTTGGCATAGTCAATAAAGCAGAAATAGATGTTTTTCTGGAACTCTCTTGCTTTTTTGATGATCCAGTGGATGTTGGCAATTTGATCTCTTGTTCCTCTGCCTTTTCTAAAACCAGCCAGAACATCTGGAAGTTCACGGTTCACGTATTGCTGAAGCCTGGCTTGAAGAATTTTAACCATCACTTTACTAGCGTGTGAGATGAGTGCAATTGTGTGGTAGTGTGAGCATTCTTTGGTATTGCCTTTCTTTGGGATTGGAATGAAAACTGACCTTTTCCAGTCCTGTGGCCACTGCTGAGTTTTCCGTATTTGCTGCCATATTGAGCGCAGCACTTTCACAGCATCATCTTTCAGGATTTGAAATAGCTCAACTGGAATTCCATCACCTCCACTAGCTTTGTTCGTAGTGATGCTCCCTAAGGCCCACTTGACTTCACATTCCAGGATGTCACGATCACACCATCGTGATTATCTGGGTCGTGAAGATCTTTTTTGTACAGTTCCTCTGTGTATTCTTGCCACCTCTTAATATTTTCTGCTTCTGTTAGGTCCATACCATTTCTGTCCTTTCTCGAGCCCATCTTTGCATGAAATGTTCCCTTGGTATCTCTCATTTTCTTGAAGAGATCTCTAGTCTTTCCCATTCTGTTGTTTTCCTCTATTTCTTTGCATTGATCGCTGAAGAAGTCTTTCTTATCTCTTCTTGCTATTCTTTGGAACTCTGCATTCAGGTGCTTATATCTTTCCTTTTGTCCTTTGCTTTTTGCTTCCCATCTTTTCACAGCTATTTGTAAGGCCTCCTCAGAGAGCCGTTTTGCTTTTTTGCATTTCTTTTTCTCGGGGATGGTCTTGATTCCTGTCTCCTGTACAATGTCACGAACCTCCAGGAGTTTGGAATTAGGAGATACACACTATTATATATGAAATTGATAAACAACAAGGTCCCACAGGATAGCACAGGGAACTATATACAATATCTTATAATAAACTATAATGGAAAAGAATATGAAAAAGAATGTGTTTATGTATATATAACTGAATTATTTTGCAGTACATCAGAAATTAACACAATACTGTAACTGAATAGTTCAATTTTTTTTTAATAATTAAAAAAAAAAAACACCTCTTTGACACTTCCCTGGCAGTCCAGCAGTTAAAATCTCATGCTCATACTGCAAGGGGTAGGCGTTCAATCTTTGGGTCGGGGAAAGAAGACCCTGAATGTCACGTGGTAGAACCATACACAAAACAAACTAACAAAAAACAGAAAAAACACATCTTTAAAGGCCACAATTAATTCTGAAGGTTATTCTATGTTACCATATAGAATTCCACACACAAAAAAAGTCCCTAAAGGCAGAAACCAGCCCACTGAAAAAACTGTAACAGGCAGGGCCTCAGTCCATAACATGGGCAATTTTCATGTAAGGGACTATGCTCAACATACAGAAATGTCAACACTCATCACTGACTAGAAAACCATTTGCAATTCAGCAGCCCAAATGGTCTAGGTGTGTGCCTCACCATCAAGAATTTATTGAGCTCTTCAGATGTGCTGGTCACTAATCCAAGGAAAGACTTTGCATGCTATTAGCTCCTTCAGTCCTCCCTACATCCAGGTTGGTGAGCATTTCCCATGGCATTTTATGGACAAGCACAAGAAGACAGAATGTTAAATCACGGAGCCAGGATTTGAACCCTGGAGCCAGCTTTCGTTTTAAGCCATCACAGTCTGCTGCCTTGGGACTTTCCTGGTGGTCCAGTGGTTAAGACTCTGTGCTTCCAATGCAGGGGGTACGAGTTCAATCCCTGGTTGGCACGGCGGCAGGTACAGCCAAAAACTTTTTTAAAAACTGGGAAAAGAAAACACACACACACCATCTGCTACCTCACCGCAGGAAACACAAACTACAGAGGCCACCACAGCGTGGCCACGAGATGCTTTCCTCACAATCCCCTTGCAACACACACACAGATAATCAGAGTCTTTCCAGATGGTGCTGAAATGTGGAGGAGAGGTCGGGAATCTTCAGCAAAGGTTTTGGGGCCAGCCCCCAGGAGAGGAAAGCTTCCCGGGATGAGAACGAGCTCTGCGGAGGAAGCCCCAGCCAACAGGAAGGCGGAAACAGCAAACGTGGAAAAGCTGTGAGGAAGCCAGCGTGCAGGCTGGGCGGCCAGGCCTGCGAGGCTGCCTCTAGGCTCAGGTTTCCTCAAGGAGGGCCAGCAGACATGCCAGGACCCCGGGCAGCAGACCCCACACGAGCCAGCTCTCTAGGGCCATCCTGCCACGCACAGGGACCTCCCACAAACGCCCTGCTCACAGAGGGAGGCTACAGGAGGAAATAAGACCCACGGTCAACCCGTGAAGCTGCTTAAAGCCTGAGAAAGGTACCCACATGCCCCCAAAACAGTTTGGAAGGTAAGCCCCCCACCAAAATCATAGCCAGTGATTTTCATTAGTTTCAAATAGTCTTCATTTAGCAATACTTAATTTTATGATCAGAAAAAAGCAAGTGAAGTCAAACAAAACCAAAGAACGGTTGATAGCTGATCATCAGGATGGGCAGAGATCTCAATGTGCCTGTCTATGACAGTTTATTTTACGTGTGACCTGGACCAGGCCTGGGGATGCCTAGTTAGCACATTAAGTCTCATTTCTAGGTTTCACTGCAAAGTGTTTCCAGAAGAACTTACATTCCAATTGGCAGCCTGAGCAAAGCAGATGGCTTTCCCCCATGTGGGTGGACATTACCCATCCACAAATAAAACACACACACACAGACACATACACACACACACACACACACATTCAATGTCACCAGTGATGAAAGGAAATTATAAATCACAGCTTTTACACTTGATGGCCAACACTATTTTAAGCCATAAAATTCAATCTCTGCAAGTATATGGATGAGCCCTTTCATATATTGGTAAAAATAAAGAAATGGAGAACCTACACCCCACTACTGCCACATCTCCCTTATTCCCCCCAAAAGGGGAGAATGTAAATAATCTGGCACAGCAAAATGACACATTTCTTTTGCATCCACAAAAGAGATATCATATGAGCAGCATTTCCAGAGCAAACACTCAGATAGCCAGTACAAGTACTACTGACAGCAGATATGCCAACCTCTGAACATTTGACACAGTCTACAAAGTACAGTTAGTTGTTCCTTGAAAAAGCCTAGTCACAAAGCTCCTTGGAGACAGGAAAGCACAGTGACTGGGAGCATGACTTCTGGGGTCAGACAGACCGGGGCTCACGCACTAGCGTCAATGGTGACCAGCTGGGTGAACCTGGGCAAGTGACCACTCATTCAACCTTCAGTGCCAACACTGACAACTTGGGAATAATACTGCATTTTCTGTAACAAATGGCAGCAAAGGAAATTAATGAATCAAAGATTACTAAGTTATCCTGTCTGGGTGACATAATAAAAAGGGAAGTTGAGAGAGGAAGTAGATTTGTTTTTTTTAATAGAAGCATGGTTGATTTACAATGCCATGTCAGTCTCTGGTGTATGGCAAAGTGATTCAGGAAGTCAGTTCACTTGTATCATTTCTTTTTAAATTCCACATGCCATGCAATATTTCTCCTTCTCTGACTTACTTCACTCAGTATAACAATCTCTAGGTCCATTCATGCTGCTGCCAATAACATGATTTCATTCTTTTTTGGCTGAATAATACTCCATTGTATATATGAACCACATCTTTATCCATGTATCTGTCAATGGACACTTAGTTTGGGTATTGTAAATAGCGCTCCTGTAAACACCGGGGTGCATGTGTCTTTCTGAATTAAGAGTTTTCTCTGGATATATGCCCAAGAGTGGGAGGTTTTAAGAAGTAATATCCCCTGCCTCAGTAAGAAAACTCTGGGGCACTGTGCTTTGTTTTGACCACAATTGAAGGGGACACTGGCAAAACTGAACATCCAACAAAAAGTTAAGAGGATGATGAGTCCAAAATTAATCCCACTGATTAAGACTCGCTGTTAGAAAGGCAGAATCATAACTTGTTTCACAATCGTGAAGATATGAAACAGTATTCAGTGGCGTCCAACTCTCTGCGACCCCATGGACTGCAGCCCGCCAGGCTTCTCTGCCCATGGAATTTCCCAGGCAAGAATATTAGAGGAGGTTGCCATTTCCTTCTCCAGGGGATCTTCCCAATCCAGGAATTTAACCCACATCTCCTGCATTGGCAGGTAGATTCTCTACCATTGAGCCACCTGGGGGCCCCCTCCTGAATTGTGGGGGGATGTTAATTAAGAATTCTTCAATTCACCCTACATGATCTAAAAAACCCAATATAGGAAAACGCTAAAGGAGGCAGATCTGGTTTAGGATAAAGCAGAACTTGCCAACTGTAATGCAATGGGCTTCCTCACTGAAAACAATTACGAGATCTCTTCACTGTTTGTATCATGGAGATACTGCTGAGGGTGGGAGGTCAGAACAGTGGTCCAAAAGTGTCCCTGTCCAATGCGAACATTTTCTGATTCTGAGTCAATCAACAGTGAACTATTAGCGTGCACACTACTATCTCACCAGTGGCACCAGAGCTCAACTATTAATACAGTACATGCATCATGGATCAGAGAACCAGGTTTGAAAACCTAACCATTATACTGCACAGGCTTTTTTTTATTTATGATTATATAATGAAATTTTACTCCAAATTCCCAGCAAATGATTTTAGCACATGAATTGCTGAGGCAAGTGTTTTATCATAAATGATTGGAAAAATTCTACAATGCACAATACGTTTAATTCTTTCTTCAGTAGGGATCATAGATTTTACCTTTTCAGCAAAACTCCGTGAGTAGGAAAGAGGAAGAAAAAAGCAGGAAAAGAGAAACAAGTACACGGGTACAAGGGAGTGTCACCATTTCTTCAGGCTTCTACAGTCATTACTACCCAAGCAGCACTAAACAGAGCCAGCTGTTTATCGTACCTCGTTCTTGTGGACCCTCAGGGAAAGTCTTAGGGGAAAAAGTAAATGCTTCCCTTCTCAGATCTCCAAAGAGTTTTGGCATCAGTTCATCTCTGACCCTGTATTACACAGATTATAATCTGCAAAACCTTGGAGACTTCAAAAAAAAAAATTACAAACCACCAAAAAGTTAACGTCTGAATTTACCCATTTCCCCAACTCTGCCATACAGGAAAAAGCTTCCCAGGAAACACTGCTGCTGCTGCTGCTGCTAAGTCGCTTCAGTCGTGTCCGACTCTGTGCGACCCCATAGACGGCAGCCCACCAGGCTCCCCTGTCCCTGGGATTCTCTAGGCAAGAACACGGGAGGGGGTTGCCATTTCCTTCTCCAATGCACACTAGGAGAAGTATCTAATGTCAATGGAGGATACAGAGATTACATGTTAACAAGCAACACAGAATGCTAAACTATGATATTAATTTGCTTGGGCAGCACCTTCAATCTTTGTTACATTCTCCACTTTCTTTGAAGTAGAATATGAAGGGTGATAACTAGTAAAAGCCTTTCCTTTGGAAGAATGAACATTTTATAAGGTTACTCAGATGTTTTATAGTAAAAACAGAAGGTATACCCAGGAATCAAACCGGGGTCTTCTGCACTGCAGGCGGATTCTTTACCAGCTGAGCTACCGGGGAAGCCCATGCTTATCTCAGACTTTATAAGAAATGATTACTATTAGAATGGGGACAAATATACAGTATGGCATTCAATCTCAATCAGTGTAATGTAAGACTAGATTATTTTCCTCTTGTATTCAGACAGGTTTTTCATTCGGGCAATAAATTCTTTGGTGGGTTAATGTTCTAACACCCAGAACCCTGTAGCACCGCAAGATCCACTTCTCTTCCAGACAACTCTCTGATTTGCTACAAGGAAACACATATCGGCTTTCTCATTAAGAACCTGAGTCAAATCTGGATTACACAATTACCTAGCAACAGCACCCCTGAAATCAGTCACATGACCTGACTGGGTCTCGTTTCCTTACCTATTATTAATATAAAATGAGAGCGCTCAATGATATGTTGTGGCCAATGCAGGAAAAGCAATGTCAATTTTCCTGACATTTTTTAATTCCTTTGAAAAAATCCAACACTTAACGACGGATGCTTAGGGATAAAAATAGCATAGACTTATTTCCCCTGATCCTCCCAGCTAAATCCTAAAAACCCTAGAGGACTTCCCTGGTGGTCCAGTGGATTAGAATCTGCCTGCCAGTGCAGGAGACACAGGTTTGATCCCTGGTCCTGGAAGATCCCACAAGTCATGGAGAAACTAAGCCTGCGCCCCACTGCTGAGCCCACGAGGGGCAACTGCTGAAGCACGCACACCCTAGAGCCTGTGGTCCCCAACAAGAGGGCCACCTTGAAGAGAGGCCCACACACCACAGCTAGTGAGTAACCCCCCACTCTCCGCAACGAGAGAAAACCTGAGCAGCGATGAAGACCCTGTGCAACCAACAAATGAACAAAAATAAAAACCCTGGAAATAACAGAAGAAAAGCCAGAGGAGAACTCTGAAAGGTGGCAGGAAGAAAGCAAGTCAGTTTGTGACTGCAAGACTCAAGGAGCCACGCAACGAAGGACTGAAGAAGGTGGCCGCTCGGACCCACCAGGTCCCAACCCCGACTCTAACAAGAGCAGGCCACACACGGAGGAAGCTCAGTCCTACCCCAAGGAAGGAGGCCTACAGCAACATCGGGAAAGTCCCACACCATCCAAAAGGGGGTCCATCTGAAGCCCCACCAGCAATAAGCAACTCAGCGAGCCAAGACATAGAAACTAAAACAGACAGACACACAATGAACCCAGCCACACATGGCCCAGCCCAGGGAGCCTCTTTGGCTCCACAGACACCCCACTTCCCCTCCCCAGAGACCTCAGAGGGGCCACGCAGCACTGCAGATGTCTCACCTCAACAAGTCAGCAGATCAAGAAAAGCTATCTATCCCCCTACACCCACAGCCAGGGGAGATCCACTGCCTTCAAGGAAGCTTCTAGTCCCCAGACACCTGAGTCTACCCTCCTCCATCAAGAGATGCTCAGTGGCCCCATTGAGGGAAACCCCTTCTGCCCCTTCTCAACCAGTAAGAGCAAGGAGCTCCAGTGATACCTGGTCAACCAAGGAGATTAAATTAACACTGAAAAGGCTCTGAAAATTAGCCGATCATTGGAACCACAGCCCACAAATGTGCTAAAACTAAACAGGGTGACTGCTGGCTAAAGTACAAAAGTGGGATCCAGAATATTCGAATATGTCCAAGCAAAATGGATGGACACAACAGAAAATCACCCGTCAGACAAAGAACCAGGAAAACCACAAGTTGAATGACAAAAGCCAATCCACCGGTGCCAATCCAGAGATAAATGAGCTGTTGGAAGCACCTAATAAGGATTTAAGGCCAAAAAGTCATCCAAGTGCTTCAGGAATCTATTACAACTTCTGTTACAACAAATTTAATAATAGAAATTCTTGGCAAATAAACAGGAGATAGAAACATACCAAATAGAGATTATGTAACTGGGAAATATAGTAATAGAAGTAAAAGCTCACAGGATAGGCTCAACAGTAGAGTGGAGATGAAAGGGAACAGAATCTATGAACTTGAGGGGAAAAACAAATAGGATTAACGCAATCTGAAAAACAGCAAAAATATGCTGAAAGGGTGAACACGGTCTCAGGGACCAACACAGTCTCAGGGAACAACAAAAGAGCTAACTACCATCTGTATCATCAGAGTCCCAGAGAGGAGAGGAGAAATGGGGTGAGGCTGAAAGAGTATCCAAAGAAATGATGACTGAAAACCTCCCAAATCTGGTAAAAGTCACAGACATACAGATTTAAGAAAGCTGGGCAAATTCTTGAATCAGGATAAACCCAAAGAAACCTACGCAGAAGCTGGGGTCAATGGTAAAATATTATAACATCCTACATAAACATTTGAAAACGAAGGACAAAAAATCTGGAAGGCAACCAGAGAGAAATGACATGCTATCAGGAAGGGAACCCCGATTCAAATGACAATGAACTTTCCATCTGAAACCATGGAGGTTAAAGGAAGCAGCACACTTTTTAAGTGCTGAAACAAAAGAATTTTCAACTGAAAATTCTATACCCAACAAAAGTATCCTTCGGGGACGACTGGCAAACAGACATTCTCAAAGGTAACTAAAAGAATGTGTCACTAACAGACCTACTTTAAACAGCAAATGAGTATTAATTAAGGAATTCTATTTTTCAACAGAGACGACTTAAAATTATTTATAACAGCACCTCTTACCTTCAGAGTTTATAATCTAACTAGGGAGAGATGACCCATACACAATTGAAGATGTTCTATAAATGCCACAGCCAATGGCTAGCAAACACACAGTTCAGAGATAGTTGCCAATATTCTGGGCTTCCATAATGACAGAAAAATTTCACAGCCAAGGGATGAGAAGATGGCCCTTGAACAATGCACTACATTTAAATAGAGCTGATGAAAGGGTGTGTCCCTAGTTAAAAAATCACCCAAGCAAAACTAAAGAGGTGGGAAGTGGGAAGTGAGTTTACAGGGAGGATCTATTTGTCTGACATGTAACAAGAGCCTGACCAGGGGACAGTAGAATTAGGCACAATTCCTGGTCCTCAGTGTAATGGGAGCAATGCAGAGGGAAACAGAGGGTAGTAGAAATCCTACAAGAGTACTGACTGGACAGTCATCAGGAAACCCAGCAGAGGGTTCGACTAATTTTTCCTGGGAAAGGTAGGGAAGGTTTTGCGGGGTGGTGACAGCTGAGCTGGATCTTAATTTTCAGCTGACACTGAAATGACACATAAAAAAAAAAAAAAAAAGGAGAATAAATACATGGGGCCAGGAAATGACTAAGATCTTGAGGTGTGCTCTGATATGCAGTATGATGGGGCAGTGGAAGGATGAGGCACACCTCATGCAGCCTGGGCCAAGAAACTGGATTTCCATTTTGAAGGTGAGAAGGAGTCACAGAAGAATTTTAAGCAGAGGAATAATACTGGGGAGGGGGGGTATATTAATTTTGAGGACCCTATATGGAATCAAAGGGAAGGAAAAGAGACAAGAGGAAGGAAGATCAGTTCGAGATCACTCAGTTCATTCTGATCCAACAGAAGTTTGGATGCACGATGTGCAAGGCTCCAGGTCAGATGCTTAAAACACAACGACAACTGATTTCTCTCTCTTCTCTTCCAAACCCAGAGCATCCATGGTAGGACAGAAAGGACAAAAAGGCAGAAACCACATTCTAAACTCATTTCAAAGTGAGAATCAGCATAACCCTGTGAGAGAAAAGCCAGATGATGTGAAGGAAAAGACAAGAATGAGGTTTTTACATTAAGAAGGGTAAAACGTGGGCAGTATCTTCAATCTTGAAATAGAGGGGGAAAGAGGAGGAATAGGGGAAAGAGGAGGAGTAGGGTTTGGGTGGAAGGCTAAGTAGAAACAGATTCCCTAAGAATCTGTTCTGGCAGCATCTCTTCCAAGAGGACCCTTGAGACAGCCTCGCCACTCACTAGGCTGAGGTCTCCCCTTCCACCATGTTCAGAAACCAAAATCTACTCACAGCTATACTGATTGATTGATTTTACCACACTGTATTATGTTAATATATGTGTCAGTCTCTCCCAGTAGGTTCCCCAAAGGCATGGAATAATTTATATGTGCCTTTGTACGTCTACTGAATGCCAGCCAGTAAGTAGGGCTTCAGTAAACTATCAAAAAACGGAGAAAATATAGGAAACTCCATATTGTAGCAAAACCACTGTATATTTACTTTCTAGTGCATTCTTAAATCACTCCTCCTCTACTATCAGAGAGAAAAAATATTTAAATAAACAGCTCTGGATATTCTATCTGTGACTGAAAAGTCTGAGAAAATTAATCATGTTTCCACAAAACATAAAGGATGGAATTATAACACTCAATCAAAAGAATACAAGCCTGAGGTTCCAGCAGGTCCTCCACGAGTCATTTACTGAGCATCAGCTACATGCAAGGTGCCATGGTGACTGCCACACAGCTCCCACCTTCCAGAAGCTCACACTCAGGAAGGTCCCTCTATCAATCGTAGCAGTAACCAATGCTTCACAGAGAAATGTCTATAATAAGCACGTGAAAAGAAACAACACTGCTAATTAGAAGAGAAACGAAAATCAGAACTACAGCGAAGTATCACCGCACGCCAGGAAGAATGCCCATCATCAAATATCTACAAACAATAAATACCGGAGAAGGGTGAAAAAGGGACGACCCTCTTACACTGCTGGTAGAAATGTAAATTGGTACAGCCACTGCTGCTGCTGCTGCTGCTAAGTCGCTTCAGTTGTGTCCGACTCTGTGCGACCCCATAGATGGCAGCCCACCAGGCTCCCCCGTCCCTGGGATTCTCCAGGCAAGAACACTGGAGTGGGTTGCCATTTCCTTCTCCAATGCATGAGAGTGAACAGTAAAAGTGAAGTCGCTCAGTCGTGTCCAACTCTGTGCGACCCCATGGACTGCAGCCTACCAGACTGCTCCGTCCATGGGATTCTCCAGGCAAGAGTACTGGAGTGGGGTGCCATTGCCTTCTCGAGGTACAGCCACTAAGGAAGGAAAATAGTATGGAGGTGTCCTAAAAAAACTAAAAATAAGAGATACCACATGATCCAGTAACTCCACTCCTGGGCATATAACCCTGACAAAACCCTTAATTTGAAAAGATACTGACCCCAGTGTTCACTGCAGTACTATTTACAACAGCCAGGACATGGAAGCCACCTAAACATCCAACAACAAATGAATGAATATATAATACAATGGAATATTACTCAGCCATAAAGAAGAATGAAATAATGCCATCTGCAGCAACATTGAGGAACCCAGAGATTATTATACTAAGTGAAGTCAGAGAGTAAGTCATATGACATTATAGATGGAATTTTAAAACATGATACAAATGAACTTACTGACAAAACAGACTCATAGACAGAAAACAAACTTATAGTTACCAAAGGGGGAAGGGTTGGTGGAAATAAATTAGGAGTTAAGGATTAGCATATACAAACTACTATGTATAAAATAGATAAACAAGATACAAACTAATACATATAAAACAGATAAACAAGGTCCAACTGTATGGAAAAGGAATTATACTCAATATCTTGTAATAAAGTGGAAAAACTACAAAATACAGTATACATATTATATATGTATGTATACCTGTATATATATGAATACTATACTTCAATAAAAAATAAAAAGAAAGAAAATTCTATGTCCTCTGAAGACCCATAACCCCAGGAAAGCCCCCTGAAGGTCTCATGAGCAGGCCAAAGGGAGAGCCGGCTCTCAGGCAAAGGAATGTAATTTGGGGCTGCAGCAGAACTGAGATGATCTAATAAGTTTTAAAGGGAAAATGACGGGAGTAGGAAGAAAACAACATAACTAGGATAAAAGGAAAAAAGCAAGGACACCACATCCTCTTAAAAGGCACTTTCGAAAGGCAAGTCGGCCACAAAAACTGCAAACGCCACCTGACTGGCAGCTGCAAAGAAGGCCATGGGGGAAATCAAAGCTTTGTTAGCTCTGCACTTACATGGACCTGATTGTCAATGGCAAAGTGGCTGGATACTTAAAATATTGAAATGCACACTTCCTTTCATGGTTAAGTATCAGTGATGATGGTTTCCCCAATGAATGGCTCAGTGGTAAAGAATCCACCTGCAATGCAAGAGACACGGGTTCGATCCCCGGGTCAGGAAGATCCCCTGGAGAAGGAAATGGTACCCCACTCCAGTACTCTTGCCTGGAGAATCCCATGGACAGAGGGGGCTGGCGGGCTACAGTCCATGGGGCCGCACAGAGTGGGACATGACCGAGCACACATGACACACAAAGATGATATGCTGGAAAGAACCCACACAGTCATCAGGAGCATCGGTTCACTGGGGCTAAATTTGCCATGGTAAACTTACATGACAGAAATGCAAGAGTAGGACATGAAAATGCATGTTTCAAAAAAACAATGATACTGAAATACATTGGCTACTACTTGCATGATCTTGGGGTACTCTGACCTCTCAGCCTTGTCTCCTCATCTGGAATATGGGGCTAATGGAATACTCGGCAAAAATGGGAATAAATAATCTAAAATTACATACGATAGAACAACACAACAAAAGAATACATACTACGTGATTTCATTTCTAGAAAATACAGAAAGAGGAAAAAATTGCTGCTGGAAGTCAAGCAGGCACAGAGGGGCTTCTGAAGTGTCTGTAATGTGTGGTTTGTTTCTCGCTGTAGGTGCTGGTTACACAGATGTACACAATTCAGGAACACCCATCCAGGTGTATACAGATGAAAGTATACTTCTCTCAGGACTTCCCCAGTGGTCCAGTGGTTAAGACTCCTGGCTCTCACTGCAGGGGATGCAGGTTCAATTCCTGGTGCAGAAACAAAGATCTTGCATGCCATACCATGCAGCCAAAAAAAAAGGTGTATTTATCTCCATATATGCTAAACGTCAATTAAAAGTTTTTAAAATGAGGATAATTATAGGTTCCTCTTCAAGAGGATGTTGTGAGAATTTAACTATGTTGTAAACATTAACTGCATATAAAGTGTTTGTGACCTAATCCATGGGTGAGAGTACATTAAATCTTAGGTACTCCTGTAATCTTCCCAGTGCTGACCACATGAGAAGCTCCGGTAAATGTTCACTGAATGAACAAATCCCTAAGGTGAAATGAAACACTGCCAACCTCTGCCATCCCAAAACTACAGTAAAAATTTACTACAGCACTTATTCTGCACTTTGCACATAACAATTTACGTTCAAGCTTGTCACTCCCTCCACTTATAACTCCCTAAGGGCAGAGCACACGGTCATCTTTGTATCCTTCACAACGCACAGAACAGCATAGATGCTCAATGAATGTCTGCTGATTCTGGGATCTGAAGACCATTCTAAGAATGGAAGAATTATTTAAAAATTGTTAAAAAAAAAAAAAAAAGTGGAAAATACCAACCCTTCTGAGTTTTTTTTTAATTATTTTCTATTGGAGTATAGCTGATTAACAATGTTGAGACAGTTTCAGGTGAACAATGAAGGGACTCAGTCATACATATACATGTATCCATTCTCTGCCATACTCCCCTCCTGTCCAGCCTGCCACATAACACTCAGGAGAGCTCCATATGCCATACAGTAGGTCTTTGTTAGTTATCCATTTTAAATATAGCAGTGTGTACACGTCCATCCCAAACTCCCTAACCATCGCTTCCCCCCAGCAACCATAAATCCCTTTTCTAAGTCAGTGAATCTCTTTGTGAATCTGTTTCCGTTTTGCAAGTAAGTTCATTTGTATCGTTTCTTTTTAGATTCCACATGTTATACAATATTTCCCCTCTGTCTGATGTACTTCACTCAGTATGACAATCTAAAGGTCCATCCATGTAGTTGCAAATGTCATTATTTCTGTTTTTTTAATGGCTGTGTAATATTCCATTGTATATATGTACCACATCTTCTTTATCCATTCCTCTTTCGATGGACTTTTAGGTTGCTTCCCTGTCTTGGCTATTGTAAACAGTGCTGCAATAACAATGGGGTGCATGCATCCTTTCAGATGTCTTTCTCCAAATACATGTCCAGGAGTGGGTCTGTAGGGTCACACAGTAGCTAAGCTTTATTTTTAACACATTGAAAACCTACCTACTAGGTAAATCTTAAGTAGGTTTAATAATGTCCACATTTCCACTTGTTCACTCATTCATTCATTCCACAAACACACTGATGTACATGGGTACACAAGATCCTGTGTCCACATTCCAAGAAGCTTACTGCTCAGGAAGAAGATGTGTAAACAGGCATAATTTGTTTCTGGGAGGTACCTCTGCAGAGGGATTTTAGACTAAATGGTGACTCCTTGGATTTTATGCTAATTGGTGACTCCTAGAAAACCTGGGTAGCATACCTGTGAACTCTTAAGAGGTGAGGGAACCACCTATGCTTTCTAATTTTAGGTAGAGACCAGAGCACGTGGAACTCCTACCCAGAGTCCGGGCTAAGATGGATAAACTTTGAACTTCTGTGCTGGCAGGCAGGAGTTTTCGGTCCATTCCTTCACCAAGGCTGCAGCCACAGGACAGTCCTGACAAACCAGACCGGGAGGAAGACCACAGCTCCCACTCCTGGCCCAAAGTGTCCTGCTCTCTTCTTGTGTTGGTGTGAAGCTATCAAGCATCTTGCCTCTGACTCTGTTGAAAGTTCAGTATATACCTAATATACTGTCTGGAATCATCTTCTCCTCATTGTCAGACTCAAGGGCTTTTCCCATACTTTTCAAACAATCACAGCTATGCATTAAAGGATGTTTATTATAGCTTGCCCAACACTGCGAAGTATTCTGTCAATCAAACCCCTCCTCTATATTTGTAATACACCTTAGTCCTTGCTCTCCTGGGACTCTCACAGAGAAAACTCAACCAAAAAGGACCTCACAATCCAAAACTAAAACACACACAAGGGAAAAAATCCACCATGAACAAAACAGAGCAGATACTAAAAAACAGCAGGGATTCAGACTTCTCTGGTGGTCCAGTGGTTAAGAATCCGCCTGCCAATGCAGGGGACACAGGTTCGATCCCTGGTCTTGGAAGATCCCACATGTCTTGGGTCAACGAAGCCCATGCACCACAGCTCCTGAGCCTGTGCCCTAGAGCCTGGGAGCTGCAACTACTGAGCTCACACGTCCTACAGCCTGTGCGCCACCACAAGAGAAGCTACCACAATGAGAAGCCCAGGCACCACAAGCAGAGAAAGCCCCCATGCAGCACAACCATAAATAAAGAACTGCAGGGATTCAATCCGCTTCGACTTTAAATAACAGACCTATGAGACAGGAAGAGCAATGTTGCAAATGACCGAAGTCCACTTGGCCAGCCAACCTCAGGTTCTTTTCACAAATAATGGGAGACCCCAACAGTGAGCCAAGGAGGTCAATGGGTTCCTCTTCTGCCTGCTTCACAGCAGCTGGTGTGTTACAAGGAAATCAAATCTTACTACCAGTTCTACCAAACCAACAGATGTCTGTTCAAGAGAATTACACACACCAAAAGAACTGCAAGTTTTAAGAAGCTCTAGAACAACCTTATTCACTGCTTGTGGGAACAAGAATGGTACAATTTAGAGGGAGGAAAAATGGAATTTGCTAACCAAGTTAGAATTAGAATATCTAATCCAGCATTTCCTGTCCCAGATAGTATTCAAGAGGCCTTCCTGGTCACAGCTGGCAAGACTCACATAAATGAAAAATCATAAAAGATTGGTTCATAACAACAAAACTGGAAATAACCCAAATGCTATTCAAAGGTGAAATGACAGAAAAACAGTCACATTGGGGAATGTTATAGGACAGTGAAAATGAATGAACCAAAGTCAAGGCAACAGCCAGGATAAACTATCCTAATAACAAGGAATGAGAAAAGCAAGGCCCAGAGCAAAGAGCATTCCCAGAATTAGATAAGAAGCAATCACAGAGCTCAGGATAATATATTAAAAAAAAAAAAAACAAAAAACTGGGGGGAAAGGAGAGGCAGAGGAATGGAGCAGGAAGAAACGCAGGCAGACGGAAATTGTAGGTAATGTTTCAGACACTGATGCTTTCACAGGTATCCATTACATTAAAAACATGAATAAACAACAAAGTCACAGAAAGCTCAATGATCATCATGTGTCATGATAAAGATTGTGGTCAATCTGCTTCTCTGCACCCAAGTCCCATCACCAATAAAGAAAAGGGGGTGCTTTATGAACAGACAAGAGAAGCGGCAGCCTGCAAGGTCAACAGATGTGTCACAGGGGATAATCAGCCTCACCGCCATCAGGGAAAGGCAGTGTGAAAGCCAGAAACAGTACGGTATCACTTTACACCCCACAGATGAGCAAAAGTTCCAAAGTCTGATGATGTCAAGTACTGGAGAAGATGTGGCTCAACAGGATCACAGATGCACTGAGGGGAACGGTAAACTGGCTCCTGTGGACGGCAAGGTGATGTTCTCTGGCGAAGCTGGAGACAAGCTTCACTCAGCAGCTCCACACTCGCATGCGTCCCCAGGAACATACACACGCAAACAGCAGGGCACGTCAATAAGAATGTCCACAGCAACGATGTTTAAAATACAGAAAATCCGGAAACGTTCCAGACATATCTGACTACAGGAGAACAGCCTACTATAATACAGACTAATCATACAAAGGAGTACTGAAAAGAACTAGAGCTAGGTTTCATACAAATAAAACTCAAAAACAATGTTATGTTTGTTTTTTTCTCAAAGCACAGAAAAATTTCTACAAGTCTGCTATCTTTTTCATAAGGTTTTCAAAATGGCATTTTATATTGCTCCTAAACTCATATATGCATAATAAAAGCATAAATTCAGGCACAGCAATGATATACCCCAAATGCAGCAGAGTGGTTGCTTCTAAAAGAGGACGGGGACACACAGGACAGGGAGGGGCACATAGGGGTCTCGAGTTCCAAGTGGTACTCATTTCTCATATTAAGAAATATTTTGACATGTTTCCTTCAAATATTAAGATCTGGCAAAGCCAAGTGTGAGTACTTAGGCATTCGTTATACTATAATATACAATATATTATAATGGGCTTCCCTGGTGGCTCAGTCAGTCAGCAATCTCCCTGCAATACAGGAGACCTGGGTTCGATTCCCGGGTAGGGATGATCCCCCTGGAGAAGGAGATGGCTACCATTCCAGTATTCTCACCTGGAGAACTCCATGGACAGAGGAGCCTGGTGGGCTACAGTCCATGGGGTCACAAAGAGTCAGACGCAACTGAGCAACTAACATTTTCACTTTCATATATTCTTAATATGTATGTTCACAATTTTACACAGAAAAGAAAAAACAGGACAAGATTACAATTTAACAAAATTTACTTGAAAGAAGATTGGGTGAAAATAACTCTTTGTAAACACCTTTAATACCAGCTACCAAATGTGGGCTCCCCTATCTACAGCTTTCTTATCCCTTCAGCCTAGAAACCAGCCCAGGGCCTGAATCATAAAATGTACTCAAATAAATATTTGCTCAATAACTAGACCAGCAGGTAGAAAAAAGGTCAAACTATTAATCAAGTCATCTCTGAAGATTTTCAAATACAGTGTATCTAATTGCTGAGTACTTATGAGCTGAATAATAATTACTGGTACACTGCATCTCCTCTAGAACACATATCTTCTACCAGACAGCTTATTTTAAAAACAGTATCGCTGTGTGTTATGGACACAATGTTTCTGTCTACCCTAAATCCATATGGTCAAGCCCTAACCTCCCAAGTGATGGTATTTGGAGAAAAGGCCTTCAGGAGGTCATCAGGTTGACATGAGGTCATGAGGGTGGGGCCCTTGATGGGATTAGTGCCCTTATAAGAGGAAGAAACCTCATAAAAGGAAGACACCAGAGCTTAAGTGCTCAGGAAGAGAGTTCTCACCATGAATAAATCTGCTGGCATCACAATTTTGGACTTCCCAGCCTCCAGAATTGAGAAATAAATGTCTGTTGTTTAAGCCAATCAACCTATGGCATTGTGTTACAGCAACCCAAGCTAAGACAGTAGGATTAAAAACAAACAAACAAACAAAAAAAATCTCTCTGCTCATGAAGAACACACCTTCTGAACTGCTAATAGAAAAGCATCAAATCCAAGAGCTCATAAATCCCTACCAAGGGGAGCTGGTAAGACGCCCACATTTCATGTGGGTCCCGTCTCCCTGAACCAACAGGAACTCTCTGACTTTAAACGATTCCCATCACCGTTTTACAAAGGAAAACAGTAGTTTATTGGAGAAAGCCCTGACTAGGAAGGGAAAATATGTGAGGTCTGAGATCTGACACCACCTACCTGCATGACACTGGGCAACTCAGTTCATCTCTATGTATCGGACACACTCATCTAAAGCACCAGAGTGGTCCAAAGGACCAGAGTCTCTTCAGGTTCAGAGTTAGGATGTTCCGCTAATTAGGAATTTCTGACTCTCTTGCTTAAAATGTGGCAACTGAGTGGCATTCAATCCACACACAAACATATACCTGAACAAAACACTGCTTAGATTTACCAAGCTGAATTAAGATTATTGTTAAACTGACTTCCACAAATAGAACACAGGTAATGTTTATCCCAGGAGCCTCTTTTTCCAGGGCTCAACCTCAGAGACAGCTGGGGCTGCCAAGAGGGAAATCTGCTCTCACCAGCATAGCCACCCCTTTGCACTCAGATCAGCAGGTCAGAGAAAATTTCAAGTAGCTGAGCAAACCTGCTGCTCCAAGAATCAAATCAATTTACGACATCGGCATCATATTGATGACCACAACATTAACTGAAATTCCAACCTATTTCAGCTTTATTCCATTTGAGGGATTTTCCAGATGTTGCTTCATAGCTTATAAATACCAATGATGCATGAAATAAATATCAATGACACATGAATATTCTCTTGAGCGTAAGATTAAGTATCTCACGTTCCTGGTGTCACAGGAATCCACCAAAACACTTATAATCACAGTTCACCAATACCTCAGAATGACACTGTTTTGTTTTTTCTCATATTTACCCAGCAGAAAAACCTAACATAGATTACACTTACTGAGATAAGGCAGGCAGGCTTCTGGCCACTCACTGCTCAAGTCATGCACACAGAACACTCCCAGGCACACAGGGAGAGAGAGGCTGGTGGAGGTGAAGAAGAGGGGAAAACCTGTCCTTCCCAGCCCAAGACACAGGCCACTCCACCTTTGGTCACGGCCCCCATGTAGCCCAAGGTTTGGACAAAATGAAGGGCTTTCTACATGTTTTCTTCACACTTCCACTTACCCTCAGAAGTACTCACTCTTTTAAAGCAAAGAAAAACCAAGTTACTATGATGTCAACATGACATTTGTGGGAAGGTGTGTTTGGTTTGTGGGGAAAGGAGTCCTGCAGAGGAAGAGAGGAAGGTCAGCTCTCTGTGTTCAGTCACGTCCAGCTCTTTGCAACCACACAGACAACAGCCCGCCAGGCTCCTCTATCCATAGGATTCTCCAGGCAAGAATATGGGAGTAGGTTGCCATTTCTTTCCCCAGGGAATTTTCCCAACCCAGGGATCGAACCTGTGTCTCCTACATTGGCAGGTGGAGTCCTCAACCCTGAGCCACCTGGGAATCCCATTTATTTACCAATTAGGGTGTTAAGACCAACACTGAGGCCTGATCTCACCCTCTGCCCCTTATCCCTACTCCCATCCAGGGCACCCAGCTCACAGGGCCCACGCCCTTCACACACTCTTTCCTACATCACAGAGCCTCTTGCACCGACACCCTGCTGTATTTCCCGCCGGGCACCAAGACGGCTCCTAAGGTTACTGCATTAGTGTTCAAGTCAGAGTGAAGGCCATTATTACTTGATATGCTTGGCACAAGGTGACAGGAGGTCAGTGGTCATGGGGCCAGGTGGCTCAGGTGCAGTGGCCAAAGGACAAGAGGGCTGAGCCAGGGCAGCAGGAAGGCAGTGGCTGGGACTGCCCCTCCGAAGCAGCCCACCTGAGAAGAGCCCAGAGGTGAGAAACCAAAAATGCGGTTTTCCTCATCCTAACCCCCTCCAACACACTGCTGCAGCATTAATCTGCCCAATGCCTCCAGCCGCTCTGGCTCAGAGTCCTTCCACTCCACCCACTGCCTTGCGAGCACAACCCGGAACTCCCTGGCTGGCATCGGAAGCCTTGCCCTCCCCCTGCCCCGTCCCCTCCCAGCGCCTCGCCTCCAGCCAAGAGTGATTCATTTTCACCTTCACAGACTCCATCGTCTTCCTCACCTGTTTCGCTCATGCTGTTTCCTACACTGAAACTACTCTTCCCAGGTCCAATCTGTTTTGTTTAATCGCTGCCTTCATTCATTCAAATACTGAGCCCCCACACTGCCGAGTGCCTCTCAAAGCCCACTTAAACAAGAGGGGAAAAAAGTCAGTGCTGCTTCTACCAGGAATTCATCCCTAGTCCCCCAGTTTCCCTCCTGTCTTATAAAGGCTGGTAGCACCTTATATGTGTAGACGTCAATCTCCTAGCTTCCACCTGGAGTTTGTGTTGGGGCGATAAGACTAGTGACCAAGAGATAAACTTTTCTGCAGAAGGACTGAGCGGTCCTTCTGAAGAGGGCAGGGAGTACTTCAAGAACAAAGAAGTGACTTTCAACACAGCACATGTTGCCAAGGGGTGATGATAAGAAGTAAAAAGTATCCGTTTTACGCCAAGTCCAAGGAGATCAGAGGCATGACCTTGGGGAGGACAACCATCACTAGAGTGGGGAGAGCAAAGAACACACAATGAGTTGAGCAAAGAGAGTAGGCAGCGAAGGAAATGGGGTCTGAATGTAGATTCATGATCATCCCAGCTTTCCGCCATCCACACCCCCAAACAGCTCCAAGAGGCCTTATGTGTAAAGAGATAGTGGTTATTGGGACTTCCCTGGTAATCCAGTGGTTAACAATCCACCTTCAATGCAGGGTACACAGGGTCAATCCCTGGTAGGGGAGCTAAGATCCCACATGCAATGAGTCACAACTGGAGCCCACTTGCCCCAGCTACTAAGCCGGGGCACATAATGAAGACCCAGCGCAGTCACAATGAAAGGGACAGTAATTATTGCCATAAATGAATTCAAACACAAAAACTAACTTGTGCCACCCAGTACATCAGACCTGCAGCAGAGTTTCCACTTTGTCCTCAGCTGTCTTTTAAAATATTACAATGTTTTTCGTATCATCCCACAAACCAAAACATTTTCACAGAATGTTTTCTCCTTTCTGTTCCTGCAGATGGGACAGCATCTAGATTAAGGAAAATGCACTGATGGGAAAGAGGGAAAAAAAAAATCTTTCCTATATATTTTGAGATGCCCTTTTCCCTGTTGAGGTAGGGACAGAGTTTCACTTTCTGGCTCCCTCAGTGGGGTGCTACATTTCCCACGCCCACAGCGCAATTATTCGGGGGTCACACAACTTTAACGTTGATATTGCCAGATTCATTGAAACACCCTGCTCGGTCTGCTTTCCGTACGAACATCAATGCAAATCAGCTGTTTAAGAAAGGCTTCGAGGCTCTTCAGTCACCTTAAGGCTCTGCTGTGCTGTTGCTTCAGTCATGTCTGACTCTTTGCAACCCCACGGACTGCAGCCCTACCAGGCTCCCCTGTCCACAGGTTTCTCCAGGCAAGATACTGGAGTCAGTTGCCATGGCCTTCTCCAGGGGACCTTCCCCACCCAGAGATCAAACCAATGTCTCTTATGCCTCCTGCACTGGCAGGTGAGTTCTTTACCACCAGCACCACTTGAGAAGCCCTAGTTTCACTAACATCGGACTCTCAGGTAGTTTAAACTGTCAGCTCCTTTGCCTCGGGTCTCCCTCTGCCTTATCTTTCATCAAAAACAAAATCAACCTGGCACACGGAAAATTTGGAAATCAATTTTTAAATAATCCAGCCCCCATAAAATTCTTATGAATAAACATCAACAGACCAACCTCAATTTTCTGAAGATCAGAAATAAGTTTATCCTATAAAGGGAATTCAAAGGTTCAGTTTCTCACTACTAACTTGGGACCTTGAAGAAAAAAAAAAAATGTATTCCGTGATTAGATTATGAAAATAGGGAGTGGTTTGCATACCTAAAGGATTAAGTAAATGAGTGTCAGCTAACAGTCATCTATGAGCCAAGCCTTTATAGATATTCTTAAGCCTAGTGTAACAAAATTTCAGAGTCCAATCTTCCTTATATGAAGTGACTGCTAAAAGCCCACAGTAACTGACCAAAGTCACAGTTAGCAAGATAGTGCATGCAGGCTCAGCCACTCAGTCAGTCGTGCCTGACTCTCTGCAACACTATGGACTGTACTCTGCCAGGATCCTCTGTCTATGCAATTTCCCAGGCAAGAATACGGGAGTGGGTTGCCATTTCCTTCTCCAGGTGTTCTTCCCAACCCAGGGATCAAACCCGAATCTCCTGCAGTAGCAGGCAGATTCTTTGCCACTGAGCCACCTGGAAAGGCCATCAGTGAGTTCTGTTTAGTTGTTATAGTGTGTCTGACTCTTTGTGACCCCACAGACCACAGCACGCCAGGCTTCCCTATCCTTCACTATCTGCCAGAGTTTGCCCAAATTCATGTCCATTGAGTCAGTGATGCTAGATAACCATCTCATCCTCTGTCACCCCCTTCTCCTCTTGTCTTTGATCCTTCCCAGCATTAGGGTCTCTTCCAATGAGTCGGTTCTTTGCACCAGGTGGCCAAAGTATTAGAGCTTCAGCATCAGTCCTTCCAATGAATATTCAGGACTGATTTCCTTTAGGATGGACTGGTTGGATCTCCTTGCAGTCCAAGAGACTCTCAAAGAGTATTCTCCAACACAAGTCAAGAGCATCAATTCTTCGGCACTTGGCTTTCTTTCTAGTCCAACCCTTACATCCATGCATGACTACTGGAAAAACCATAGCTCTGACTAGACGGACCTTCGTTAGCAAAGTATTGTCTCTGCTTTTTAATATGCTGTCTAGGTCGGTCACAGCTTTTCTTCCAAGGAGCAAGCATCTTTTACTTTCATGGCTGCAGTCACCATCTGCAGTGATTTTGGAGCCCCAAAAAATAAAGTCTCTCCCTGTTTCCATTGTTTCTCCATCTATTTGCCATGAAGTGATGGGACCGGATACATGATCTTATTTTTTTGAATACTGAGTTTTAAGCCAGCTTTTCCACTCTCTGCTTTCACTTTCATCAAGAGGTTCTTTAGTTTTTCTTTACTTTCTGCCATAGCGGTGGTGTCATTTGAATAAAATTCAAAGTTATTTGACCCCTTTAACTTAGGCGGTATTATCTGAGTGTCATACGCACAGTAACATTTTATTTTCCGGACTGTTAGCACATAATCACCTGCACACTTCATCATTCTGGAATGGACTAGTCTCCTATTTAAAACTGAAGGACATCCTTTCTGGGTCTTTTGACTCTTTACAGACTAGTTGAGCTGGGAACAACTCAGGAATGCTTTCAAACTAACCAGGATGTCTTCACATTTGAACTCTGCAGTTGTTTCTTCTTTCCTGTTTGCAAACTGATCTGACTCCTCTGAGCAAGCTGTAATATAGTCGGTAATGTGCACCCCAGACACAGGCTGGCGGGCTGCACAGAGACAGAAGCAGTGACTGAACCAGCCATGCAGCCTCCACAAAGTGCCTTCACTTCATCCAACTCCATGACCGGCATGCATGGTTCTCTCAAACCCAACTTTCCAGCTTTAGCTCTTGCTGAGGTCAGGCAGACTCGGTTGTTTTTTTTTTTGCTGACCACCATTATTCTATAACTAGTAGCTGACTTGTCAGCTGCATGGCTGATTCACAATGGAAGAACCCATTGCTGAAAATGTGCTCCTTTCATGCTGGTATGATCCACGTGCCACACAGGAAATGTCACTGGCATCCCCATGATGTTCTGAAATTGTCGTCACATGTGTGCATGCTCAGCCTATCCGACTCTTTGTGACCCTTTGGACTGCAGCCCGCCAGGCCCCTCTGTCCATGGGATTTCCCAGGCAAGAGTACTGCAGTCAGTTGCCATTTCCTCCTCCAACGGGATCTTTCTGACCCAGGGTTCACACCTCCCTCCCTTTCCTGCATTGCAGGCAGACTGTTTACCCACTGAGTAGATACAGACAATCATGTTCCCCCTGAAAACTACAGAGCTCAACACAGCCAGTACTTCATCTTTCAACCATGGTGTGCCAACTGTCAATAAAGCAAGGAGGGATTTTTCACCGGAAAATATGTTTTTCCCCACACCTCCCACACACACATCACAGATAATTCAGTATAATCCAGTCTCTCATGCGGTCCATGAAAAGAGATTGCATTAGCAGTCAAAGTGGGAGTGGAAGGTATTTTGTTTCACAATGTGAAAAAAATGTTAACTTTTGTCCACAGAAATGTCTTCCCCCAAAACAACATTTTTGAAGCATAGCTGATTTACAATGCTATGTTAGCTTCAGTGTATGTAAAAGAGTTTCACTTTATAATATATATATATATCCATATATACATATTCTTTTTCATTATAGATTATTCTAAGATATTCAATATAGTTCCCTGTGCCACATAAGAGACCCTTGTTCTTTATTTTATGTGTAGTAACGTGTATCTGTTAATCCCAAACTCCTAATTTATCCAGCCCCCTCCCCACAATGTGTTTTTCCCCTTTTTCTTCAGCCATACCACTAGCTTTGCAGGATCTTATTTCCCCAATATAAACTACAAATTGGCACTTGCCATCTACTGCTATAGGGCTTCCCCGGTAGCTCAGCGGTCAAGAATCCTCTTGCCGGCGCAGGGTACGCAGAAGATGCGTTTTTGATCGCTGTGTCAGAAGATCTCCTGGAGAAGGAAATGCCAACCCACTCCAGTACGCCTGCCTGGGAAATCCCATGGCCAGAGGGGCCTGGCAGGCTACATTCCATAGGGAGACGGGAGACGACTGAGTGCCTGAATACACACACATCAAGCCCTGCCAGGATTCAATCACGTGCTGCGGCCACTGCTGACTGAGTGGGGGAGGGGGCGGAGGGGGCAGGCGGCTGCGCCGCGTCTTCATTGCGGTGTCGTTGCAGCGCAGGGGCTTAGCTGCCCTGTGGCATGTGGAATCTTAGCTCCCCAGCCAGGGATCAAACCCACGTCCTGTGCATTGGAAAGCAGATTCTTAACCGCTGGACCCCTAGGGAAGTCCCTGCAGCTGCTGACTTTCAACACCCCCTGAAAGGAGTTCCGAGTAGAGAGTAGAAATGAGGCACTCTGCTCTGGAAAAAACAGGCAGAAGAGGTCTTCGCAGAGCTAGATATCTTCAAGAGACAAGTTTATGAGTCCAACTCTTGCATCTCCTCATATCTAGAAAAGCACTAAAATCCTTCTTGGTGACAACTGCTCCTCGTGACTAGCAGCAACCTTCTGCAAAAAAAAAATTACCTGCTTGAATACATGCACTTCCCCATCAACAAAATCACATCTATACTGACCTTAGGTTTTTGGAGCAATTTTTTAGAGCTATCTTAAATGCTGTTTCCGGGAGCATAGTCCTCATGTTTGCCCCAAATAAAACAACTCACACACAACTCTCACATTGTGCCTTTTTAAGTCAGCACAAACCAGAGATTGAACCTGGGCACTGGTAGTGAAAGTGCTGGGTCCTAACCAATGGACCACCAGGGAATTGCCCAAAAATGTTTTCTTTATTTAACCTGTTTCTTCACTGAATTACCCCTTAGTAGCTCTGTGACCCTGGACTACAAAGTGGTAAAAATTATTTAATGACTTTTAAAAAATCATGTATTTCGTAGTATTTCCAAGTCCTGGTGGCTCAACAATCAGAATTTTTCAACTGAAAAATTCAGATTTAACATAAATGCCTAGAAGTGGCGACACATATCAAGAACTGTACAATCTGACCCAGCTGTTCTAAGAATTTGACTTCTAAGGAAATATTCAGACATACACAAAGAGTTGTTTGTTTTGCTATCATTCAGAGTAGCAAACAACTGGAATGGATTAATAGCGTGACAAAATTAATAAAATTGTGATACATTTAGGAAACAAAACCCAACTAGCCATTACAGAATTTTTGGTAAAATATTTAGTACAGCAAAATAGTTCTAGTAAAGTACTGCTATCCGTATTTAAGACGGAACAAAAAAGCCAACATATGAAAATAGTTCAGGGCCCTGGGAAGGAGGTACTTAAGCTACAGACGCAGCTCCTACATGTCTCTGACTGTGTCAGTGTGCCCTGAATAGCCCTGACATCTAGGGTGATCCCAGCCTAGCAGGGCCAGTCCCAGTGAAAACATTAACAGTGTCCCAGTTTGAACAGATTAAATGGTCACCACACCCACGCCCCAGCAGCTTCTGGGCCCTAGGTCAGGTCACGCTCAGGCATTCCCTAAGCCTGCAGGGTCAATGGATCCTCAACCACACAAAGACTTGAGCCCTTCCTCTCTCTTTTTCTCTGGAGCTCCCAAAGGCGGAGGTGGAGAGGACGGGACTCACCCTGGTGAAGCCAGGCTGCTGACTCAGCCCTGGACCCCCTCTCGGAGCGCCTCAGACATGCCACCTGGGCATCTGTTCACCCAGCTGCGCCCTCAGCTCTGTCACCACCTGACTGTACTATGACCTGTGCTGGTCCGCATGCGGCTGCCCCGCCAGAGCCACCCCAGGCTGGGGCTGGCCTGTCATGCATGCTTGCTAAGTCGCCTCAGTCATGTCCGACTCTTTGTGACCCCATGGACTATAGCCTGCCAGGCTCCTCTGTCCATGGGGATTCTCCAGGCAAGAATATGGAGTGGGTTGCCATCCCCTCCTCCGGGGGATCTTCCCACCCCAGGGACTGAACCCACGTTTCCTGCACTGCAGTCGAATTCTTTCCTGTCTGAACCAGCAGGGAAGCCAAGGCTGGCCAGTCACCGACCCCTAATGTTGCCTTGTCTCTCTGCATGCTCAGTAAGGGGCTTCCCCTTCCTGGATCCCTCTCCGTGGACGAGGTGGGGGGAAGTGCTGCGCCAGTCTCTTCCTTCAGTCTGATTTTCCCCGGCCCCATCAGAGCCCCAAACACGGCCCTCTTTACTTCCAGCCCTGCTCCCCAGACCCCTTTCTTGTCCAGGTCAGCATCTGGCTTCCAACTGTCCCCCCCTGTCATGTGGCTCCAGGCAAAATGCAGGGGTCGCCAGGTCATGGGGTAGAGGAGGGGCAGGAGAATGCAGGTAACAACGGCCGCCGTGCACACACAGCCATGGAGAGACTGGGATGGACAAGCGCAAAGGCATGACTTAAGAAATCACAGCTGATTCTTCTTTAATTAAACTCTTACTAATATGGATGTGAGAACTGGACTATAAAGAAAGCTGAGTGCCGAAGAACCGATGCTTTTGAACTGTGGTGTTGGAGAAGACTCTTGAGAGTCCCTTTGGAACTGTAAGGAGATCCAACCAGTCCATCCTAAAGGAAATCAATCCTGAATATTCACTGGAAGGACTGATGCTGAAGCCCTAATACTTTGGCCACCTGATGCGAAGAACTGACTCCTCAGAAAAGACCCTGATGCTGGGAGGGATTGAAGGCAGGAGGAGAAGGGGACAACAGAAGATGAGATGATTGGATGGTATCACCAACTCAATGGACATGTGTTTGGGTGAACTCCAGGAGTTGGTGATGGACAGGGAGGCCTGGTGTGCTGCGGTTCATGGGGTCACAAAGAGTCGGACACGACTGAGCAACTGAATTGAACTATGTTCCAAAAATTCTCCAATTTGGAACATGACTGAAAAAAGGAAAGATCCAAAAGTAACATCATGTCTGTGTGTTCACAAGGATCACAGAAGATCATAAGATCACAAGGATCACAAGAAATTGATAACTTACAGAAAAATAAAACAGATACAATGCAACCCAAGGTAATCAGGGCTCTATTGCTAATAACACAAGTGACTTTTAACAACTATTTTACTTATATTTGAGGCAAGACTATGTGTGTGCGTGCGTGCTCAGTTGTATCCAACTCTTTGCAACCCCATGGACCATAGCCCGCCAAGCTCTGCTGTCCACGGGATTTCTCAGGCAAGAATACTGGAGTAGGTTGCCCTGCCCTCCTTCAGGGGATCTTCCCAACCCAGGGATCAAACCCATGTCTCTGGCATCTCCTGCACTGGTAGGAGGATTCTTTACCAGCTGAGCCACCAGAGATGCCCAGAGGCAAGACTATAAGGGTATTAAAATCAAAAAAAAAAAAATTATACTGGAATGGCAAAGACATTTTTAAACAATTTTCCATTTAAACCTTGGTATAAGAGGAAATTGTTCCAGGAGACAAGTGACTGCATGTTTAGCTCATGGAATGCTTTAGACAATAAAGATAAAAACAATTGAAGTCACAGAACACGACAAAGATCCTTCATTTTGAAAACTGAATAGACAACAATCTTCCTGGAAGAAAAGATGAGCAATTTCAACTCCATTTTAAAATAGCTGAGAGGTTCCCTGCAAAGCAGCCGAGGCTGATTTCCCCTTTATGCCAATGTGAGCACCATTCGCCAGGCTCCCAAGCTGAAGGAAACGTTGGGTCACCTTTGCATTCTTCCTCTTTCTTTCCTTCCAGATCTTCCTCCCAAATCCACTGCTGAAATGACCCACCCACTGGACATGGCACTGCCCTTCAGCTTGTCTAAACAACTCTGGCCACTTCCCCATCTGCCACCAAATTAACAAAAAGCTAATGCCAATAACAAGATCCTGATATAATCCTCCCCTGGCTTCTCATAACCTACACTTAGGCTGGCGCTCCAGACCGCAACAAGGTTCCTGCCCAGGGCCACCCCGGAACACAGCACACAGGGGAACGGTGCTCCCTGGAGTTGGGAGCGATGTGGCCCCAGTCACCACCACCACTCGAAGGTGACTCCTCCAGCAGCATCTGATCTCCCCGGATGCTGGGGAGGACCCACAGCATCACCATCACCTGGAAAGATGTTAGAAATGCAAACTCACGGGCCCTCCTGCAGACCCTACTAAACCAGAAACTCTGGGGATGGGGCCCAGAGGTGACTGATACACTGAAACCAAGAACCACTGCCCCACAGAAACCCTCTCAAACTCTCAAACTGACTTTTTCACCATCTCCAGGTCAGCAGTTGTTCTTCCTTCCAGCTCTTGTCCCAAATGTTCACAGGACAACTTCTTCCCCATTATCCATACAACTCAACCCTCTCTGCCTTTCAAGGCACAGACCCAGCCCTTCTTCCACCAGCAGCTCTTTCCTGATCATCCTAACATGCGATCCTAACATGTGACTCTGTCATCTCGGTCAGCACAGCCAAAAGATGACGCCACCTCCAGCCTCTAGGGTAGGGATTACAGGCGTCATAAAATGTGCCAATGTTAAGTCAAGTTGGAAGCTGCAGCTAGGAACCACGAGTGCTGAGAGACTCTGATGCTCTACCACTATTTCGATGAGCAACATGCCAGTTTCTTTGGGGGGGGCTGGAGGAGAGCAATAGCGTATTTACTACCTCTCTTTCCTACTCTAGGATTTGGACCCAAGCTGAGATGGGGGAAAGGGCTGTCAAAGACTCAGAGACAAAACAGACTGCAGTAAGCATTGCTCAGGGGGCACAGTCCCCTGCCTGCGCTCGTAACAGACAGGCCTGACTCTAATACGTCTGCGAGAGAGCAGCCAGGGCCTGCGGACCTAGCATGTGATGCCCCAGGTTAAAGCACACCGTAAACGCCATGCATAACTAAATGTTCTCCAGAATTCCACAGGTGTGCTACCCTGGGTGACGTGAGGAACCAAAAAAAAGAAATTTCCTATCAATAACAGTAACATCTGTCATTGGCAGATGACACCAACTTCCCTCTGCTTAACAAATCCACACACAGACTTCCCTGGAGGTCTGGTGGCTAAGAATCCACACTCCTAATACAGGGGGCCAGGGTTATATCCCTGGTCTGGGAATCAGATCCCATATACCACAGCTAGAGATCCAGCATGCCACAACTAAGATCTGGAACAGCCAAATAAATCTTTTTTTTTTTTTAAAGAAAGCCACACAAAAATACCACATCTAAGTCAAGCTCAGAGGTAACAGTTCCATCTATTTCAAACCATTTGTTCCTCTTGGTGCCAATGTTAACAAACATTTCTAACCAAGTCTTCCCTGTTACAAATCTATGTTGTTTTTAACCTCGCTTACATGTCCTCCGAGGGGGCTTCCCCGGTGGCTCAGCGGTAAAGAATCTGCCTGCGTGGGTTACATCCCTGGGTCGGGAAGATCCCATACGCCTCAGAGCAGCTAAGCCCGTGTGCCACAACTCCAGAAGCCTGTACAGGTAGAGTTTATGCCCTGTAACAAGAGAACCCACCACAGTGAGAAGCCTGTGCCCTGCAAGTCGAGAGCAGCCCCTGCTCACCACCACCAGAGAAAAGCCTGAGCAGCACAAAGACCCAGCGCAGCCAAAAAAAAAGAAAGAAAGAAACTTAGCTCATCGTATTACTATTATTGTACTGTTTATGGAACAAGAAGAATTCCACTGTATAACTTCATGTATGTCACTCAGATAATCAAAAGCAGAGAACACTCTCCCAGTTGCTCCCCATTCACGATTTACAGAAGCAAAATGTCCCTACCTGGGGTGTAGTAAAGACACAGTTGGGGATGACAGGCTCATGAATCACCCCTGCAGCCCAGCCAGTGTGATTCACAGATCTGCCTGTCTGACAGGAAGGTTCCATCTCTAAGCTGTAGGTTCAGCACAAGGCCAAGTTTGAACAACACACCCTAGCCAGACAACTCTTTCCAGCCACACAAACCTTCATTCAATTGGCCAAAGGCAAGAGAATCCAATTTCCTAATGGTGTGGGAACAGACACGGATACAGAGTTGAGACTCAGACCATCCAACAGTTTGACATAAACACACACTTGGGTCTGGTAGAAGAGAATCGACTAGGACAGCTTACAAGAGCACTGCAGGGCTTTGCGCTGCCAGATTCAAGCCCAGCCAGCATTTTCCCAGACTGGCCGGGGATGAAGACAGCCAAACATCTTCCCCTAAAGCCTGGGGAAGGCACTAGGAGAGAGAGGACGCTGGCTCTCACACACAAGAGGCGGCACCCTAGAGCTGTCACCAGGCCCTGGCCAAAGTCCACCCAAAGCTGAGCAGGAGCAGAACGAACCACATGTCATCCAAGCCTCACAGGAGATAAGAAACCATCCAGGCCCCGGGCACGTCCCCGGACCAGCTGCTCCCTGTCAAGCCGCACCTCCAAGCAGCGGCAGAGCCCCAAGACATCGTGGATGAAGCACAGATGCCCAGGCAAGCCAGAAGGCTCTGGAGACTCATCAAAAGTTCAAGGACAATGGTTCCCAGCCTGTGTGCCATCCGTGGCGGGGCGGGGGACACGCCCCCCAGTCTCTGAGGGGAGGAGAATGCTTCCCATTGAACAGGGACAGCCCTTTCAACCGCATCCGTCAGCTCTGCAACAGGGCCGCTTCCTCATCAGTGGGCTGTCTGTGGCCCTCAGGGGGGCCTCCAGGAGGTGAATGTAGCAGCGAAGGAAGTGTTATCTGGTGACCGAGAATTGAGAAGTCACTCTAGTTTCTAAAATCAAAAGTCTTCGTGGACGTCCCTGCGGGGTCCAGTGGCTAAGACTCTGCGCTCCCAATGCAGGGGGCCCAGGTTTGATCCCTGGTCAGGGAACTAGATCCCACACGCCTAAACTAAGTTCGCATGCCACAACTATAGATCCCTCACGCAGGAACTAAGCCCCGACGCAGCCAAACAAATACTTTAAAAAAAGCCTTCAGAATAATCAAAATGTTATACATCTGGGGACTTTCTTTGTGGTCCAGAATTCCCCTTCCAACACTGCAGGGGACACGGGTTTGATCCCCGGTTGGGGAACTAATTCTACATGCCATGGGACAATCAAACCCACGTGCCACAACTAAAACGCCCACTTGCTGCAACAAAGACAGCCAAAAATAAACTTAAAAAAGAAGTTATACACCTGGACAATGGCAGGAGCAAACTTTTGAGGGCTTGGAAATAAATCCGAGTCTCAGTGCCAATGTGCTGTATCCATTTTCTGTGCCTTAGGGCCTTGATGTGCAAAGCGCAAGTGCAGTTTTGGTGGCGCTCAAGTGATAAAACACGTTACATCTGAGGACAGTACCTGGTACAAAGCAAGCCCTCCATCAACATCCACAATACCACCAGCATCGCTGTCTGCCACTACCCAGGTGGGCTGCATGTTCCAGGTGTTTCTACACGATACACGTGAGAAAAAGGAGAAACCAGCCTTCTGCTCCAGGCTCAGAAAACAGGCTCAGTACGAGCTATTTGTCTCTATTTAATTCAAACCCACATCTGCCTGTCATCTTCCCATATTCCCAGTCTGCCTCCCAGGCAAACAGAAAGGAGCCAGAAGCCATGGGAACTGACCAGGGGGTCCTCAGTCCCCTGGTCGTGGACTGTTACCAGTCTATGGCCTGTTAGGAAGCAGTAGGTGAACAGCAGGGAAGAAAGCAAAGCTTCATCTGTATTTACAGCCGCTCTCCATCACTCCCATCACCGCCTAAGCTCTGCCTCCCATCAGATCAGCAGCGGCATTAGATTCTCACACGAGCATAATAAATGTGATGCACTTTAATCACCCTGAAACAACAGCCCGCTGCCATCCGTGGAAAAACAGCCTTCCTTCAAATCGGTCTCTGGTGCCAAAAAGGCTGGGGATCGCTGGAATCGATGCTAATCATCGTTCTTCTCCATTAGGCCAGGCCACATTATAATATGCTGATTCAGTTCACATGAAAACAAGGTTTAGACCAGAACCCTGATACAGCTCTGAGAAAAGGTCTTAACCATCACTGGCCCTCACACAGGCCGAGACAACAGGCAGTGCTATCTTCCAGAAAGCTCCCACCTGCCAGCTCAGTCTCTGCAGAAAGGCCATCTCTGTCGGCCCGAGATGGAGTTGGAGCAGCCCAAAGCAGGCCCATCTATTTCTGTAGGGCTCAGGACTGGCTGGGAGGATGTAAGGAAGATTTGCACCTGAACTCCATGAAGAAATGAGGACTCAGAAGGCAGTTAAGGACCATCGAGGAGGAAAGAACCAGAGTATGACCATGGAGAAGACCCATGGACTGCAGCTGACATCAGCTCTGAGTCCTGCTGGGGCTCAGACAATGCCAAAATGTTTATCTTACCTCTGCCTCTTCACACAAGGCCAAGTAAAGAAATAAAACACACACAAGTGGCTAGCTAAAAGCATTATCCGAATGTTACACAATCTGTTATACACAAACCCCAAGCTCTCAAAGTCCCAGATGGTCACTGTGCCACAAAATAAAGTCATAGGGGAAAAAGAGGCAGAGCCTTAAAGGTTTAAAAAAAAAAAAAGACAAATTAAGTATGTCATAGAAGAGAGAACACTGGAAGGAAAAAAGCTTAAAAAAAAAAAAAAAACAGAAAACTTTAATCTCAAAATCACCCTAATATCCCTCATCCTAAAGACATACTTTACACCCTACAGCACAGACCCAGGGCTGGTTCTCCACTTAAGACCCATCCACACGAACCAAACTTGTCAAACGACCTCAGATATCTGCAAAAACAAATGATGCCGCAGAGATTCCACTGAGAAGAAGACATACTTGCCTAGCCTGGGGATCTTAGATTTCAGTGGAGAACCCAAGACAAATTAGGTCAGGAAAGGAGAATTGACCTGATGTGATGAGAGTCAACCAAAGGAGATACATACGTAACTCGCCCCAAGTCTCAGAGCAGAAGCAGGTATGCACTAGCCCGGCCAGCAGGTTCTCCAGCCTGCGCTCCTAACCAGAGGTGCTGCTTCATGAACAGCTTCAACACCTATCTCATGCCATGCTCTGGAAGTGAGCAAAGAGTGGAGGACTGAGAAAAGGAACCAATCCCACAAAAGGGCTTTCAATCCTACAGTCTCTAAAACGTGCCTGTTTCAGAGTGGCCCAGGTTCTTAACGTGCTCAGATCCTGAAGACTTGGGGCGGGGAAGCAAGAACCCTCTCCCCTCATGAGTCCCCAGGGATTCCCCAACATTCTACTGGGTTGGCCCAAAAGTTCATCTAGGTTTCTCTGTAAGACGGGACCAAAAATCTGAACGAACTTTTGGCCAATGCAATACTTTTGACGGATGGCTTGTATTGCACAGAGCGCACGCTTCTGAATACACTGTTCTAAACTTTGCCTGTGAAAAACAGATCTGTTTTTAAAGCCTTACTGATGACATCAGAGCAACCCTGGAAACCACACACTAGAAAACACTACACTGTCAGTTTATGTTGTAACTCAGAAAGTAATCTTCCAGCCCACATATGGTTTTGAGTTGATTCAGAAGACAAACTTTAAAAAATAACACTGCTTCCCAAGCTGTCCCTGGCCAGCTGGAGACCTCCATTCTGAAGCCTTCTGCGGCCCTGTCTCTATTATTCTGGATAACGGTCCAGAAGGATGTTTATACTAGCCAGCTCCACAGTTACTTTCCACCCCATAAATATAACTTCTCTTCTCAAGTAGTACTTGGGAAAGAGCAAAATTCAAACCTGGGATAAGCGGGGTGGAATAACTATAAAAGCTCTGTAAAGCATTTAAAAGAAAAAATGAGAATGCTTTGTATGTACACATGATCATTCATGAAAACAAGGTCATACTAACCCACAATAACCCTCTTTCCTGGTGGTTCACTTGATAAAGAATCCGCCTACAATGCAGGAGACTCGGGTTCAATCCATGGGTCAGGAAGATCCCCTGGAGAAGGAAATGGCAACCCATTGCAGTTTTCTTGCTGGGGAAACTCCATGGATAGAGAAGTCTCGTGGGCTACAGTCCATGGAGTTGCAAGAGTCAGACACAACTTAGCAACTAAACCACCATCACCAACCCACAATAAATAAGCCTATTTTAGAAAGGGAAACATTATTCTCAATAATTTCAAGGAATGTTTTCTTTAATAATACAAACTCTTTTTTTTATTATTATTTGGGGATAGGAGGCCACATTGTGCAGTTTGTGGGACCTTAGATCCCTGGCTAGGGATCATACCTCTGCCTCTCTGCAGTGAGTGCACAAGAGTCCTAACCAGTGGACCACTGGAAAGTCCCAAAGAACACCTTCTTGACAACGTATTTTAACAGTTCCTTAAAGAAAGTGTCCCACCAATCTAAGAAGAAAACCAAGGCAAAATGCAAAAGACACTTCCTCAGGTAATTTGTATAGAAAAATCTTCTTTTGACCACGTGACTAATTTCAGAATGTAGGGGTTCCCTCAAAAATCTCTCCAAGTATATTCCCAGCGAGTTCCACTAACTGCCTGCGTCTATTGCTTTTGGAATTCTAATCAGTTCCGCCCACCCAAAGACTCAAAGTGAAATATTAAGAGATGTGAACAGCTGCACTTGGACACCACACCAAGAATAGCTTTCAGGAAACCAAGCTCCAGCTGGAAGACTACATGGAGTACTAACCCTTCTCAACTTGAGAGGAGCACAGCATGGAAAACTCCCTTTAGGTAACAGTGGAAATGCCCGCAAAAGCTTTTTAAGTGACATTTATAAAATACATTTTCTCTCCGAGAAGTAAATGGTTTGTAAAATTTGGGGACCATTTATACCCTGGGATTTTAAACTCATGTGTGTTTATCTGGAATTCCTGGGATGATGATGGTTTGCTAATGCCTGGTCAAACACTATCCTCCAAGGGAACATTCCCAGAGGGATTACAGCTCACTCACCATGAGGCACGGGCCACGGAATGCAGGTCTGAACTAAAACAGTAAGTTATCCGGAGCCCGGGGCTCATTTTCCTTTCCACCCCGCACCTCGCCTTCCAATCTGTGTGCAGAAATAAGGTGAGGGGGTAAAAATTACAGTCGGGTGAGGTAGAGGGAATCAGAGTAGGGTCCAAAAAACACAAACCACGAGATCTGAAAAGTGTCCACTGGCAGATACACACTATTGCCAGGAGGAAATGGTGAAAGAATCCAGGGAGAGAAGGAACTAAAGTCCAGTGCTGAGTACCAGAAAAGTCTCGGACGCGCCTGCCAACTTGCAAGGAAAGAAGAGCCCAGCTTGGTGTGAAAGTGGAAGAATGCTGCCCAGGTTGACAGGGAGAGAACTAACTAGGTAGAGAGAACTAAGGTCCAAGGAGAGACCAGAGGGGCTTCCCAGGTGGCGCTAGAGGGGAAGAACCCGTCCGCCAATGCAGGAGACGAGAGAGATGCGGGTGCAACCCCTAGGTTGGGAAGATCCCCTGAAGAAGGGCATGGCAACGCACTCCAGTATCCTTGCCTGGAGAACTCCATGGACAGAGGAGTCCAGCAGGCTACAGTCCATGGAGTTGCAAAGAGTCAGACGTGACTGAAGCGAATTAGAACACACACGAACACAGGAGAGACGCTAAGCAGCCATGGAGCACAACACCAATTTGACTTCCTGAATGGAGGGAAAAGAAAAAGAATCCAGTGAAAAAAGCCAGGAGGCGTGCAACCTCAGCAATGTGTACGGTTCACACTTGGATGGAATTTAAAGAAAGCAGGATTCCACCCCCACCTCGAGCAAAAAAGTTAATAGTGAGTGGGCGCTAAGCTGCTGGGCCAGGCCTTTGCATATATTGTTTCATTTAATCCTCACAACAATACCTCGATACTCGCACATAAATACTTTCACTGCTGTTGTGGTCTGCTGAATTGTGTCCCCCAAATTGCATGTCAATGACTTAAATCCAGTACCCCAGAAAGTGACTACTGTCTATTTGCAGATAGGGGCTTTTTAAAGGACATTAAGTTAAAATAGGATCATCAGGCTGAGCCCTAATCCAACAGTATGACTGGGGTCTTTAGGCAGCTGTCCGTAAGACACACAGAAAGAAGAGACTTGAAGACATGGGGAGAAGGCGGCCACGCACGAGCCAAGGAGAGACAACTGCGCAGGCACTTTGCCCCTGAACTTTCAGCCTCCAGACCTGGGAGAAAACAAACCTGTGCTTCTTTAGCCAGGCAGTCCGTGGGGCTTCGCTGTGGCAGCCCAAGTAAACCAACACAACTGCTATCCAGAAAATGACAGCAGGGCTCAGAAAGGCTGAGTCCCTGGATAAGGTCACAGAGCAAAGTTGGAATCTGAATCCAGGTCAAAACTCAGACCACTCTTTCCAAGTTGAGCACTTGGCCTGGCACAAAGTGCTCCATAAATACTGGCCACTCTTTTTCTTCGTTTTACAATGTTGTATTAGTTTCAGGTATACAGCAAAATGATTTCATTATTCACATGTACAGTAAGTCCCCTACATATGAATGGGATCTGATCTTAGAGCGTGTTCTTTAATCCAATTTGTTCTTAAGTCCGAAGTTAGCCTACGTACCCAACTAACACAACAGGCTATTTAGTAAGGTACTACAATAGCTGCATAAGACTTTTTACAGAAATAATACATAAAAAAAAAATAAAGAAAACATTTTTAATATTATAGTACAGTATCTTGAAAAGAATCTGCCTGCAATGCAGGAAGACCCAGGTTTGATGCAAGAGATGCAGGTTCAATCCTTGGGTCAGGAAGATCTCTTGGAGGAGGGCATGGCAACCCACTCCAGTATTCTTGCCTGGAGAACCTCTGTCTCTTGCCTGGGACAAACGACCCTGGCGGGCTACAGTCCACAGGGTCACAAGAGAGTCACATACAACTTAGCAACTAAATAACAACAACTGCATCCGTGATTCTCTTGTTTGAAGTTAAGTTCAAAACTTCCGGGCTGGGGCGTCAGGCTAGGGCCAGAGGAGGGGTCCCCCGTTAGAGAGAGGGGTGAGGGTCCCCAGGGGATTTGGAGAGCCTGGAGGACCCCCAACCCTTCTCCCCTCTTTTGCTGTCTCTCAGGCCCAGGGTCCAGAAGGGGAGAAGTCTTGGGGTCCAGGGGAGGGGATCCCCCACTTCCGGAATTAGGGTGAGGGTGAGGGTTAGGGAGATGCCCCAGTCACATGACTGAGGAGGTGGCACGGGTGAGGCCCAGTGCGTGAGGTGAGCAGAGAGGACAGAGTGAGCACCTGAGGCTGCGCGCCTCCATCTCCGCGCGATCAAAGGCGACAGCTGCACCATAATTTTCCCTGCTTTCTTCGGGACCGTGTGATCTGGAATCTGTGCACAGAAGACAGGATGACTTTTCCCTACCCTTCATTTCAATCATTCTTAGTCCAAAGCTGTACTCCACAAACCACGGTCAGGGAAAGGTGGCAGGCACTTCAGGTTCCTCATATTTTCTGACCTCAGAACAGTTCTTAATTCCAGCCACTGCTGTTTTCAACCAGAATAACGAAGGAAAACAGGTTCCACCAGAGGCATCCATCCTATGGTTTCTTATGTGAGCAAATGGGGCATTTCAAAGGGGAGAAAAAAATATCACAAGCAGATTTTCAATTTTCAAACCATTAGAAGGCATTAAATGTGTGACATGACAGCTAGGACTGAATACAATTTAATCTTTGATGACTCAAAGAGGTTTTCACGGATCCTCGGGGTAATTATTATAAGTATTAATCATCACTACAGAAAGAACCTCAACTCAGGGAAATTCCAGGGTAACAGTGCCAGCTAACAGGGACTTTATAAAGAAAAGCTCTGTGGCTTGCATTTAATAGAAAAGACTGATGCATGGTTTGTTTTTAACGTTTGTCTCATGGACTGTATAGTCCATGGGGCCGCAAAGAGTCGGACATGACTGAGCAACTTTCATTTTCACTTTTATGATTAAAACAATACAGAATACAGACATATATAAAGACTTAGAGCCATATAAAATGTATACTTAATTTCTATTAGGGATTTACCTTAACTTTAAAATTATGAGCAATGATGGGTAACTTTCATTTTCCCTTTCTTCCTCAAGCACATTGACTGAGTAATTCCCCTGAAGACCGGAACTACTATCCTGGTGAGAAAAGTGCCTCATCATTTAAACAGATCAGTGGTACCTTAAGCTCCTCTGCAGTTTCTGAAAGCAATGATGGTATCACCACTGCATAATTTACTTTCCCCTATTTTTAAGTACTTAAGTACTGATACAATATTTAAATCAAAGTGTTCACAACACATAAAAGTTGACATCTCATTCTTTTAGTTTCCACAGTTTCCATCACCCATTTCAACTCACAAACAGCAAACGTATGTTTGAAAAAAACAGAAAACTTGGCAGAGGAGATTCCTGGAATGAACACTTTCATAATGAGAATATGCTCAAGTTTCTTCTTCCTGAGAAAACTTAGTAAGCAAAATTCATTAAATCCAAAACTGGAAAGACTTTTTCTTAAATAGGGAGACTGCTGTGATAGGAATCCACGGTAGGTCACTGACACGTCTATGTGCTGATGTTAAAACAGAGGACCTTTAGGATTATTTGGCCATAGGTTCACAATGTTTCCAGACACTGAAAACCATCAAGACGTGTTGGACAATACAAGAAGGCAAAATACTTACTGCCATGCTCCTCTCTATATAACCCCCTCAGCCTGAAATCAGGCTGGCAACAGTTGGGAGCAATAGTCGCGTGGCGGGCAGGGGGCAGGCGGTTAGGAGGGGTTTGAAGGAAAGAGTGCATGGAGAGGAAAAAGACACCACCCTGAGGAAAACTTCATGGAGAAAGCAACTTCCACCAAAACTATGAGCCTCTTGGGGTCAGGAGCCATATCCTACTCTTCCCTAAATATTCAGCAGCTCAGTTACAGATGTTTATCCAGTGTTTGATACATGATCTAAACCATTAGATGTTTGAAAATCATCCTGAAATAGTTAATAAATAAACTATTAAGAAGAAATAACCTGGGACTTCCCTGTTGATCCAGTGGTCAATAATCTGCCTTCCAATGCAGGGGTCGAGCCACAGTCATGGAATCCATGCACCACAAGGAAAAATCTCACATGACACAACTAAGACCCTGCACAGCCAAACATTTAAAAAAAAAAAACCATAATAAAAAAGGAATAATCCATTAATTACACTGTAATCTTCATGCCTTGAGACTTACACCATTTTGGGGTGAGGAGTCATACCCCAGTATATTCATAAATAATACACTTCATGATTCTATCATCAATTATCTGGGCTCCTTCAGAAATAAAATACTCTAATTTATTGGTCTTAATTATTTAAGACCAGTTCTCTTGAGCATTCAAATATGTCATCCTCCAGTTCCCCTACCCCCATTAAGACTGCTTTCAAATTTGCAACTCATGCTGGGGAAAGAAAAGACTCTAGTTGAGCAGAAGCCACAGGTTAGAAGAAGAAAACTGTCAAGTTTTTCATTTTATCTTTGGGGTGAGGAGTCATACCCCAGTATATTCATAAATAATACACTTCATGATTCTATCATCAATTATCTGGGCTCCTTCATAAATAAAATACTCTAATTTATTGGTCTTAATGATTTAAGACCAGTTCTCTTGAGCATTCAAATATGTCATTCTCCAGTTCCCCTACCCCCATTATGACTGCTTTCAAATTTGCAACTCATGCTGGGAAAGAAAAGACTCCATTTGAGCAGAAGCCACAGGTTAGAAGAAGAAAACTGTCAAGTTTTTCATTTTATCTTTAACATGATTCTTGATAATTTCTTGAAATATTCTGTCTTCTTTACAGGAACAAATGCAGCTCTTTTTTTTTAAGTAGTGATAGGCAGATCTCAGTCATCTCACAGCATTACTCAAAATTCTGACACTAGATTTACAGAGAGACAAAGTTATCATCAGAGTGTCTACATAATTCCTTCCATGTAGGGTTAAAAAACAAATGCAGCTCACATAACGTTAAGGCTTCATGTGTATTTCATGCAGTCAACTTTAATTATAATTAAGTTAAAATAATATTCTGCAATATTTATCTTTGAGAAGTTAGACAGGTTTGAGAAGAGAGGTCCTAAAAATAAAGTCAAGAATCAATAAGCTTAAACCACACTAAACAGGCTTCTTTACTGCCAGACTTCCTTTAATATAATCACATGTACTACGTATCCCCAAGACAGGACACCACACGTCATGAGTTACAGGACGATGTTTACTTCAGATGCTGATTTCAAGCAGCTTCTATCAGCACTAGCATTCCCCCATCCCACCCCCGAAAACATGCTGGGAATTGCTGGATTAGCTCCTATCTCGTATGTTACTTCAAAAGGCCTAACAAAAGATATGCCCATTCCTCTGCAACCTGACAGTGAAAATGGATGTGGCACAAGTCACACACACACACCACCACCCCCTCCCTGATGTTCTGACCATATACTTAATTATAGTACTAAAATATGGAAACAGTTGTAGCTTATGCCAGCTTCATCAAAAAACTATTTGTTAAACAGTTATTGAATTACTCATAGATTGTGACGAATTATGGCTAAATAATCAAAGGAAAGAAAATGACTGGGACAGCTGTACCTCTCCACTACCCTAAGACGTAAGTGACATCACAGTTACTCCACAGTCTATTCCAAGCCTTACCTTGGAGTCTATGAGACTTTCAGGGGTTATGAACTAATTTCAGAACATTTAAAAATCCTAAAATTATAAGCAAGATTACATGTCTCCATGCGTTTTTGTAGAAAGGCAGCTCTTGCTCTTATTAGCTATTCAAAGGATTCATGGCCCTAAATACATTTTTAAAACATTCCCAACAGACCAGCAGTCTTCTAGCTTTCTTCTAGTTATATTGTATTGTATTGACACAATTGTATGTGTCAAGATCTTCAAACCACTGTGAAATGTCCTGAGTAAAGCATTTCCAATGAGCCATGACCATGACATTAGAATTGTTGCACAAATAAAAGTCACAGTTGCTATTTTTCTCCCTGGTCTGATGGACTAGGGTCTGATGAGTCTGCAGGAATTAATATATAAATATGCTACCAACAGAGCATTCCAGCATGCTTTCAGAAAACAACTTAGAGTGCTTCAGCATATCTGCTGTACAAAAGGCACTTAATAAATGCTTGTTGAAGGACTTCTTTGGAGGTGCAGTGGTTAAGACTCCATACTTCCAGTGCTGGGGGTGTGGGTTTGATTCCTGGTCAGAGAACCAAGATCCTACATGCCACATGGCATGGCCAAAATTTTTTTAAAAATTAAAAAATACTCCCATTAAAAAAAATTTTTTTTTTTAATGCTTGATGAATTAATTTATTTCAAATTTAGAGTTTTAGCTCACGTGTCACCATTTTATAACATCCTGGGAGCTAATGTGAAATAAGACTGTACTTTCCAGGTCACCTACCATATAACCACTACTTCCTGTGTCAAGGATACCTACCCGCTGGGCATGTTTACTGACCTGGCTTGCTCAGGCCAGGCCCTCCAAACTCAAGTCTCCCCAAGCCTAACAATGTAAAACCTAAGCTGCTGAAAATAGCGCTAAAGGCCTCTTCTACCTTCCCAACCTCATCTTACATGACTCCTCCACCGAAACCAACTCTCTCAATGCCCCAAACATACCTTCTGCTCTCCCACCCACTCTCCTGAATTCTACACATTACTCAGACACTTGTTCATGCCCCACTTTTCATGAAACCTGTCCAACCCCATTCAGTGCCCAGTGATCTCATAACCCAACAGTCTACACCTACCAGAGGGTTTCTCAAACAGAGAAGACCCAGGACAGAATTTGAACAAAGACCAGGAAACTGCATTCTCAGTGTTTCCGATTCCCTAAATGTCAAGAATCACTTTCAATATAAGGCTTCTGTTTATGACCCATCCCAGTTATTCTCAACCCTATTCTCAATCACCTCGGGAGCTCTCAAAAATGCCCAGCCTTCATCCCAAAACAAGTTGAATACAATCACTCAGGGTTTTTTTTTTTTTTTTTAAGGTATCAGCATTTTTTAAGTTTTCCATTTGATTCTAATGTAGTGAAGGGTGAAAGCCACTGTTCTATAATATTCATCTTGCAATACATCTTATACATCCTTATATGCACCTTCTTTTATATATGGATCTTTTTTATACAATATCATTGACTGTTTAACTCTAACTTTACTTTCTTTGTGCTTGTGTCCTGTCAAGGTTTATTGTTAAAAGTTATTGTTATTCTTTAGCATTCCCAGGGAATGCAACAGAGAATAGATGAGTAGGACAGATCAGTTCTTTGATTAGTAACAATACCCTCTATTCCCCACCCTAGTTCACTTACTGAAGAAATGAAAAAATCATTCATCTTTGGGGCGGTCTCACCAATCCCACTGATATTCCTTTTCCATTTTCATTGGAAGGACTGATGCTGAAGCTGAAACTCCAATACTTTGGCCGCCTGCTGCAAAGAACTGACTCATATGAAAAGACCCTGATGCTGGAAAAGACTGAAGGCAGGAGGAGAAGCGGGCAACAGAGGATGAGATGGTTGGATGGCATCACCGACTCAATGGACATGAGTTTGAGTAAGCTCCAAGAGTTGGTGATGGACAGGAAGCCTGGTGTGCTGCAGTCCATGGGGTCACAGTCAGACATGCCTGAGCAACTGAACTGACACCCTTATCAGGTTACCATTCTGCTTCACTTGAAGCAGATACATATAAAATATTATATAAGATATACTATATTATATAAAATATTGTTATATTTTATATTAAAATATTGTTTTATATAATAAAATGTATCAATTCAGAGGGGGGATCCTTCATAATGTACACATATATCAATCATTGTGTTGCACACTTTCAATATCTTACAATTTTATTTGTCAATTACAGTTGACCCTTGAACAGCATGGGGAGTTTGGGATGCCAACCCCCATGCAGGTAAAACCTTCATGTAACTTTAGTCAGCTCTCCACACAGGTGACTCTGCATCCCCAGATTCAGAACCAATCACAGACCATTCAGTACTGTAGCAAATATTAGAAAAAAATCTGTGTATAAGTGGATTCATGCAGTCAGACTGGTTGCTCAATATTGTCTACCTCAATGAAGTTGAAAAAGAAAAAATACCATTGCTAAAAAGTGTAATTTGTTACAAGATAATAGCATTAATTGGTATCATTTTCTATTTCAAAAGGAATGAATTTCTCAAAGGGGAGAATCTGGCAGTTTCCCACCTAAGCATCAGCATGAAATTCAAAGTCAAGACAATGGACCCAAGAAAAGACTCTGCTGCTCAAATGACTGAAGCAAATGCAACTTACAAACGAACTCACTCAGCTTCGTTCTTTCTGTCCTAGGAAACTGCTTAAAATCACCTTAAAATCAGCACTAATCAGCACAAAATCTTAGTAAGAGCCCAATATTACGTAAGGCAAACTAATCCACACATCCTAAATGGACCAATTTCCCAATTCATGCTGCTTGCTTTTATACGCTCCAGAAATCCATGCAATTCCATTTTATAGTAGATTAGTTTAAAAGTGTGATGCAATGACTAACCCCCGCCCCAAAGTGTTCCTTCCATTCATGAAAGACTGCTGCTTCTCCGATGAAGAGAAGGTGGAATAAATCCAAACACCAAGTTTTCAATCAGAGAGGAACTACTAGGTCATGCTGCAGATTCATGTGGTTTGAATTAAATGCTATTGCCCCACCCACCCCAGCCACATACACAAAACTCATCTGAGGTCAGTGAAGAAACTACTTATTAAAAGGGAAAACCCAAGAGAAGACTTAAACTGTGCTCAACAAATTTAACACCAGGATACTGGAAAGAGGAAACCTCAACGTGTCAAACACTCTGCCTCTCAGACACAATCACCCACAGGCAGCTCTTTGCCAGCTCTCAGGTCAGGGTTCTTAACTTTACACCCAGCCTTTTGTTCCAATCCACATAGTTTCCACAAGCCTGGCAAGAATTGCCAGCTCTCAGCCCCTGAAACTCCACCCAGGGCCCACACAGCTGCCGGCTCGCCCCTCCCACCCAGAAGACATCCACAGAGCCCCGTCCAGCAGGGAGGGCAGGGAACCAGCCACGAAGGAGAAATCTTTCTTTCACCTAGTTCTGTGCTGCCAACTAATGAACGGGCCCTCAGAGAGTCAAGGCTGCAAATTAACATATCTTTTTCTCAAAAGACTGAAGTTATTTGTCATGAAAGGGACAGGGGAGGGAACTTCCAGGGGAGAATTTGGGGAAATAAGAAAGCCTTACCAGGAACCCAGTCTGAAAAAAGAAATCCAACAAATGGATTACAGTAGAGAAGGAGGGACTTTTCAAACAAGAGGAGAAGATTTCCCTGGAGGTCCACTGGTTAAGGCTTTGTGCTCCTAATGCAGGGGGCCCTGGGTTCAATCCCTGATCAGTATCTTGCCTGGGCTACAGTCTATGGGGTCGCAAAGTCAGATACGAGTGAGCGCTCATTCATAGAACTAGATCCCACATGCCGCAACTAAGACCTGGCACAGTCAAATAAACAAGGATTTTTTTAGAAGAGAAAAAATGGGAGGGGTCCAAATGTACATAGACTAAAACCAGCAACACAGAACCTCTGGGTTTCTCAGACAGAGTGAGTCCCTTGGGCCAATTATAGACTTGGGGGACAGACTTTATGTTGAAGGACTATCCCAAGCAGCACGTGAGCTGGATTCTACACCTGACCCTGCCAAGTGGAAACCTCAGACAAGCTGTTAAGCCTCTAGATCTCCATACCATTGTCTGTAAAACACCTCTGCTGACAAAATCTGGAACCTGACACACTGACCTCCTTGAGTTCTTCTGATAATCACAGGAGTTAATAAGCATGTGACCCAAACCTTCTGCATGAGGTCAGCCTCGAGAAACGTCAGGTGTGGGTCCTGCTGTCATCTTCCCAAACTGGAAAGGACTGTCAGCTCGAACACTGGGAAGCAGCAAGGGACAGAGGCAGGACCATGAGATTTGATGTCAGAGCTGGGGTCCCAAGAGAAAAGTCATTACTCAGGCGCAACAGCCCCAGAAATGTGTCTCCATGGATAGTTACCATTAGCATAAAATACACAATGGTTTACAAAGATATGCTTTGGAAAAAAAAGCAGAAGACAATTTTTATACTGATTACAAGGTTTATGCTGAGATGATAATACTTTGAATGCCCTAGATTAATGAAATCTACACATTTCACCTGTTTCTTTTAACTTTTTAATTATGTTACTAACAAAACGTAAATTATATGCCTGGCTTGCATGTGTGTGGAGTCCATGAGCAGTGATCAGCTGTGATTGACTCTTTCCGACCCCAGGGACTGTGCCTGCCAGGCTCCTCTGTGCATGGAATTTTTCAGGCAAGAATACTCGAGTGGGTTGTCACGCCCTCCTCCAGGGGATCTTCCTGACCCAGGGATCAAACCTGTGTCTCTTTGTCTCTCTCATCTCTCGCACTGGCGGGCATATTCTTTACCACCTGGGAAGCCCAAAGGGTGGCTGGCATTACATCCTCACTAGACAGCAATGAGCTAAACTTTGATTCACCAATCTGCTCTGCCAGTTACCTACTTGGGACAAGTTATTTCACCTCTGAGCTGAAATTCTTATGGGAATAAAATAAAGACAGTAGCTCTCATGCAAGTTCTTAGCACAAATTAATAAACTGATCACTCATCATTCATTCAGCAAATATCTGAATCCTTATGGTATTCTAGATACTTTAAGACAAAAAACTATCTAAAATGGGACCTAGACTTGGGACCTTTTGAAGGAGGTCGCAATTATCTTCATTACCTCCAACATAGTTTGGCCTGGGTCAAACAGGGAGGGAACACAGCCCCGCCCATCAACAGGATATTGGATTAAAGATTTACTGAGCATGGCCCCATCCATCAGAACAAGACCCAGTTTCCCCCTCAGTCTCTCCCATCAGGAAGCTTCCATAAGCCTTTTATCCTTATCCATCAGAGGGCAGACAGACTGAAAATCACAATCACAGAAAACTAATCAAACTGATCACAGCCTTGTCTAACTCAAAGAAACTATGAGCCATGCTGTGTTGGGCCACCTAAGACATGGGTCATGGTGGAGAGTTCTGACAAAATGTGGTCCACTGGAGAGGGAAATGGCAAACCACTTCAGTATTCTTGCCTTGAGAACCCCATGAAGAGTATGAAAAGGCAAAAAGGACACTGAAAGATGAACTCCCCAGGTCAGTATATGCTCAATATGCTACTGGAGATCAGTGGAGAAATAACTCCAGAAAGAATGAAGAGACGGAGCCAAAGCAAAAACAACACCTAGCTGTGGATGTGACTGGTGATGGAAGTAAAGCCCAAAGCTGTAAACAGCAATATTGCATAGGAATCTGGAATGTCAGGTCCATGAATCAAGGCAAATTGGAAGTGATTCAAACAGGAGATGGCATGAGTAAACATCAACATTTTAAGAGACAGTAACTGAAATGAACTGGGATGGGTGAATTTAACTCAGATGACCATTATATCTACTACTGTGGGCAAGAACAGTAAGCAAAGAAGAACTAAAAAGAGCCTCTTGATGAAAGTGAAAGAGGAAAGTGAAAAAGCTGGCTTAAAACTCAACATTCAGAAAACTAAGATCATGGCATCTGGTCTCATCACTTCATGGCAAATAGATGGGGAAACAGGGGAAACAGTGACAGACTTTATTTTGCAGGGCTCCAAAATCACTGCAGATAGTGATTGCAGCCAAGAAATTAAAAGACACTTGCTCGCTGGAAGAAAAGCTATGACCAATCTAGAAAGCATATTAAAAAGCAGAGACATTACTTTGCCAACAAAGGTCCGTCTAGTCAAGGCTATGGTTTTTCCAGTGGTCACGTATGGATGTGAGAGTTGGACTATAAAGAAACCTGAGCCTGAAGAACTGTGGTGTTGGAGAAGACTCTTGAGAGTCCCTTGGACTGCAAGGAGATCCAACCAGACCATCCTAAAGGTGATCAGACCTGGGTGTTCATTGGAAGGACTGATGCTGAAGCTGAAACTCCAATACTTTGGCCACCTGATGCGAAGATCTGACTCATTTGAAAAGACCCTGATGCTGGGAAAGATTGAAGGCGGGAGGAGAAGGGGACGAAGGAGGATGAGATGGTTGGATGGCATCACCGACTCAACGGACATAAGTTTGAGCAAGCTCCAGGAGTTGATGATGTAAAGGGAAGCCTAGTGTGCTGCAGTCCATGGAGTAGCAGAGAGTTGGACACGACTGAGCGACTGAACTGAACCAAGACAGAAATCCCTGCCTCCATAAAGCTTACATTGTGAGAAAAACAAACATTAAAATAGAAATGTAAAGGGCTTCCCTGGTGGCTCAGTGGTAAAGAATCCGCCTCCCACTGCAGAAGACACGGGTTCAAACGCTGGTCCAGGAAGATCCCACATGCCACAACTAATGTAACACAAGCGCCCTAGAGCCTGCGCTCCACAAGAGAAGCTACCGAGATGAGAAGCCCGTGTACTGCGAGGAAGAGCAGCTCTGCTCACTGCAACTAGCGGAAACCTGCACACAGCAACGGAGATCCAGCACCACCAAAGATAAAAAATAAAAAATAATAGAATTAACAGTGGTTTTAAAAAAACAACTTTCCAGGTTATATTTTTTTTTAAAAAAGAAAAGAAATGTAAAAACACACAGAAAGTGCTACGTACTGTGGTGCATAACAGTCAGCAAGAGGGAGGAAGAAAGAGAAAGGGAGAATACGGAAAGTCAGAGGCCTCTTTAGAACAGCATGCTAGTAGACAAGCATGATGCCCATTATCAGCATCAAAAAATATTATGCCAAGGGATACAGGGCTTCTTTTCAGGGCAATGAACGTTTTCTAAAACTGGCGTGGGATGGCTACACAAATCTGGGAGCATAGAAACTGACCACTGAATTGTACACTTTTTTTTTTACTATTCATTTATTTACTTGTTGGCCAAGCTGCACAGCATGTGGGATCTCAGTTCCCCAGTCAGGGATTGAACCTGTGACCCTGCAATGGAAGGGCAGAGTCCAAATCCCTGGACCACCAGGGAAGTCCCTGAAGTGCATACTTTAAGTGAGTGAATCATACGGTGTGTGAATTATGTCCCAGTAAAGCTGTTTAAAAATACCAAAAAAAACAAAGATTAGTCAAAGTTTATTCATATGTAACTGCACCACCCTCTGTATAGTGTGAGAAGGAAAACAGCTCCCTCTGATAAAGAAATAATTACAAAACACCAAGCCTGCTCTGGCACACGGACTAGGTTTGTACTTGCGCGGTGCAAGCCCCTAGCCAGCCCAGTCCTCCTCTCCCAGGCCCAGGTGAGGCAGGCAGTCTTGGGCAAACCTGTTCTCTATGACAGCTAACAACTGGCCAGGCAGGGACTGGCACCAGATCTAAAAGCAGCCAAGCAGTCTGTCTGGCCAGACAGACACAGGAAAAGATGCTCAACATCACTAATTATCAGCGAAATCAACTCAAAACTACAACGAGGTACCACCTTACACTGGTCAGAATGGCCATCATTAAAAACTCTACAAATAACAAATGCTGGAGAGGGTGTGTAGAAAAAGGAACCCTTCTACACTGTTAGAAGGAACGTAAATTGGTGCAGCTGCTATGGGAAATAGGATGGAAGTTCCCAGAAAACTAAAAATAGAATGACTGTGTGATCAGGCACTCCCACTCCTGGGCATATATCCAGACAAAACTCTTAATTCAAAAAGATACACACATCCCTATGTTCATAACAGCACTGTCCTCAAGAGCCAAGACTTGAAAGCGACCTAAATGTCCATCAACAGAGGAATAGGTAAAGAAGATGTGATGCACACACAGGGGAATACTCAGTCAGAACAAGAATGAAATAACGCCATATGCAGCAACATGTATGCAACCAGAGATCATCACACTAAGCGAAGTGAGTCAGAAAGAGAAAAACAAATACCATATGTATCACTTATATGTGGGATCTAAAATGATACAAATGACCCTACCTATGAACCAAAATTATATAGAACAGACTTGCTCTATATAAAGGGCCCTCCTTTTGCAATGGGGGAAGGATGGAATGGGAGCTTGCGGTTGGCAGATTTAAGCTGTTCTATACACAATGGATCCCCTCTTCACAGATCACTGCCCTGTTAAGTGAGTTAAGCAAAGGGGCTTGCTTAACTCAATGAAGCCGTGAGCCATGCCGTGTAGGGCCACCCCAGACAGACGGGTCATAGTGGAGATTTCTGACAAAACGTGATCCATTGGAGGAGGGAAAGGCAAACCACCCCAGTATGCTTCCTATGAAAACCTCACGAACTGTATAAAAGGACAAAAAGATATGACATCAAAAGATGAGTTCCCCAGGTCAGAGGGTGTCCAATACGCTACTGGGGAAGAACAGAGGATGACTACTAATAGCCCCAGAAAGAAAGAAGTGGCTGGACCAAAGCAGAAACAATGCTCGGTTATGGATGTGTCTAGTGACGAAAGTAAAATCTGACGCAAGGAACAGTACTACATCAGTTCAGTTCAGTTCAGTCGCTCAGTCGTGTCCGACTCCTTGCGACCCCATGAATCGCAGCACGCCAGGCCTCCCTGTTCATCACCATCTCTCGGAGTTCACTCAGACTCACATCCAGTGAGTCAGTTTTTCTAAGGCCCACTTGACTTCACATTCCAAGATGTCTGGCTCTAGATGAGTGATCACATCATCATGATTATCTGGGTCGTGAAGATCTTTTTTGTACAGTTCTTCTGTGTATTCTTGCCACCTCTTCTTAATATCTTCTGCTTCTGTTAGGTCCATACCATTTCTGTCCTTTATCGAGCCCATCCTTGCATGAAATGTTCCCTTGGTATCTCTAATTTTCTTGAAGAGATCTCTAGTCTTTCCCATTCTGTTGTTTTCCTCTATTTCTTTGCATTGATCACTGAAGAAGGCTTTCTTATCTCTTCTTGCTATTTTTTGGAACTCTGCATTCAGGTGCTTATATCTTTCTTTTTCTCCTTTGCTTTTCGCTTCTCTTCTTTTCACAGCTATTTGTAAGGCCTCCCCAGACAGCCATTTTATAGGAACCTGGAATGCTAGGTCCAGAAGTCAAGGTAAACTTGACATGGTCAAGCAGGAGATGGTAAGAAGAAACATTAACATCCTAGGAACCAGTGAACCAAAATGGACAGGAAGGGGTGAATTTAATTCAGATGACCATTATATCTACTACTGTGGGCAAGAATCTCATAGAAGAAATGGAATAGTCCTCATAATCAACAAAAGAGTCTGAAATGTAGTATTTGGGTGCAACCTCAAAAATGACAGAATGATCTCGGTGTTTCCAAGGCAAGCCATTCAACATCACAGTAATTCAAGTTTATGCCCCTACCATGCATGTCAAAGAAGCTAAAGTTGATCAGTTCTGTGAAGACCTAGAAGACCTGTTAGAAATAACACCAAAACAGATGCTCTATTCATCGTTGGGGATTGGAATGCAAAAACCAGGAAGTCAAGAGATACCTGGAGTTAACAAGCAAGTCTGGCCTTCGAAAACAAAATGAAGCAGGGTAAAGGCTAACTGAATTCTGCCAAGAGAATGCACTGGTCATAACAAACACCCTTTTTCAACAACACAAGAGATGACTTTACACACGAACTCCACCAAGCGGTCAATACCGAAATCAAACTGATGACATTCTTTGTAGCCAAAGATGGAGAAGCTGTATACAGTCAGCAAAACAAGACCTGGAGTTGACTATGGCTCAGATCATCAGCTCCTCATAGCAAAATTCAGGCTTAAACTAACGACAGTGGGGAAAACCACTAGGTCAGGTATGACTTAAATCAAATCCCCTATGAATATGCAAAGAGCTAACGAATAGATTCAAAGAATTATATCTAGTAGAGTGTGCCTGAAGAACTATGGATGTAAGTCTGTAATGCTGTACAGGAGGCAGTGAACAAAATCATCCCAAGTGAAAAAGAAAAGGAAGAAGGCAAAGTGGTTATCTGAGGAGGCTTTACAAATTGCTGAAGAAGAGAAGCAAAGAGCAAGGGAGAAAGAGAAAGGCACATTCACCTAAATGCAGATTTCCAAACAACAGGACGGAGAGACAAGAAGGCCTTCTTCAATGAACAGTGCATAAAACTAGAAGAAATCAACAGAAGGAGAAAGACCAGAGATCTCTTCAGGAAAATCAAGGAAACATTTCACTCAGAGACGAGTACAATAAAGGATAGGAACGGTAGAGATCCAGTAGACACTGACGAGATCAAGAAGCGATGGAAAGAATACACAAAGAACGGTACCAAAAAGATCTTAATGAACTGGATTACTACAATGGTGTGGTCAGTCACCCAGAGCCAGACCTTCTGGAGTGTAAAGTCTAGTGGGTCTAAGGAAGCACTGCTATTAATAAAGTTAATGGATGGATGCCATGGAATTCCAGTAGAGCTATTTAAAACCCTAAAGGATGATGCCAGCAAGGTGTTGCATTCAATATGTCAGCAAATCTAGAAGACCCAGCAGTGGTCACAGGACTGGAAAAGTCAATCCTCGTACCAATTCCCAAAAACAGTACTGAAGAATTTGCTAACCACCAGACAATTGCACTCATCTCCCATGCTAGTAAGGTCACGCTTAAAATCTTGCATGGGAGGCTTCAGCGTTATGCGAACCAAGAACTTCCAGACGTCCAAGCTGGGTTTAGAAAAGGCAGAGGAACCAAAGATAAAATTGCCAACATTTGTGGGATCGTAAAGAAAGCAAGGAAATTCCAGGAAAACATCTACCTCTATTTCATCGACTACGTTAAAGCCTTTGTGTGGATCCTAACAAACTGTGGAAAGCTCTTAAAGCGATGGGAATGTCAGACCATCTTACCTGTCTCCTGTGAAACCTGTATGCCTGCCAGTCAAGAGGCAACAGTTAGAACCCTATATGGAACAACTGATTGGTTCAAGATTAAGAAAGGACTATGCCAGGGCTGTCTGCTCTCACCCTGTTTGTTTAACCTATACGCTAAGCACATCATGAGAAATGCTGGGCTGGATGAGTTACAAGCTAGAATCAAGATAGGTGGGAGAAATATCAACAGCTTCAGATATGCTGATGATACCACTTAAATGGCAGAAAGTGAAAAGGAACTAAAGAGCCTCTTGATGAGGGTGAAGAAGGATAGTGAAAGAGCCAGCTTAAAACTTAATATTAAAAAACTAAGATCGGTGCATCCAGCCCCATTACTGCATGGCAAATAGAAGGTGAAAAAGTGGAAGTAGTGACAAATTTCCTCTTTTAGGCTCTAAAATCACCAAGGATGATGACTGCAGCCATGAAATCAGAAGACGATTGCTTCTTGGCAGGAAAGCTATGACAAACCTAGACAGTATGTTGAAAAGCAGAGACCATTACTCTGCTAACCAAGGCTGGTATAGTCAAGGCTATGGTCTTCCCAGTGGTCACGTACAGCTGTGAAAGGCAAAGTGCCAAAGGATCTTTGCCTTCGAAGTGGGGCTGGAGGAGACTCCTGAATGTCCCTTGGACAGCAAGGAGATCAAACCAGTCAGTCTTAAGGGAAATCAACCCGGAATACTTGTTGGAAGAACTGATGCTGAGGATGAAGCTCCAGTATTTTGGTCATCTGATGAGAACAGCTGACTCATTGGAAAAGTCCCTGATGCTGGGAAAGAGTGAGCTCAGAAGGAGAAGAGGGCGTCAGAGGATGAGATGGCTGGACGGCATCACTGATGCAATAGACATAAACCTGGGCAAACTTCGGGAGATGGTGAGGGACAGAGGCCTGGCATGCTGCAGTCCATGGGGTCGCAGAGAGTCAGACACAACTGGGCAACAGAACAGCAACAATAGCATACAGGATGGATACACAACAGGTTCTACTGTATAGCACATAGAACGGTATTCAATATCCTATGGTAAACCATACTGGAAAACAGCATTTTTTTAAAAATGTATATATATGTAACCGAATCACTTTGCTGTATACCTGAAACTAACAGAACACTGTATATCAATTATACTTCAGTTTAAAAAAAAAAAGAATAAAAAGTTTTAATTGGAAGATAACTGCTTTTCAACATGGTGTTGGTTTCTGACACGCATCAACATGAATCAGCCGTAGTATACACACGTTCTCCCCCCTCTTGAGCCTCCCACCCATCTAGGTTGTCACAGAGCACCGGTGAGCTCCCTGCACCATCTGGGCATCCATCTGACTTACGGTAAAGTGTATGTTTCAATGCCAAGCTCCCAATTCGTCCCACCATCTCCTTAACCAACTGTGACAAGTCTGTTCTATCTCCACTGCTGCCCTGCAAATGGGTTCATCAGTACCACCCTTCTGGACTCGATACATATGCACTTAAAAAAGAAACTGTTTTAAAAAGACATACTATAAGCCAAGGGCAAAATACACAGCAAACAGTCACAGAGGCTAACTCACCATATACTACACACACACACCCACCCACAGCCCTACCGTCTTCAGTGACAGTCTAGTTTCTAAAGGAGACAGAGAAAAATATCCCCTGTTCTTTAATAAGGCCAAGAGACCCACACAAGAGGACGGACTCTTTCTCCTCTATGTGAGCAAAAGGAGAGCCACTCCCTACAATATTTTACCAGCAGCTTACCAAGGAAAAGGCCAGTGATGTCACTGTTTCCAAAAATAGCCCTCTCTCTTTTGGATAACATGATCCTGGGGTCCCTTCCTACAGCCAGAGTCCCTGCCGCTGAGACCAGAGGCCATGCCCCTGTTTGACACCAATCTCGACGCTAAGCTATCACCAAGTACAAAGCAGCCAGAGGAATGGAATGCACCCTAATTTTCTAGGAGAAATCAAATGGAAAGTGATGCCATGAACACAGAACATCCAGACCAAGTTTATCACAAGAGTTCGCTAAGAAAAAAAAAAAATTAGTAAGGAAAAATATGACATTGTGCTCTACTTAAAATAACAAGGACTTCTAATATCACAGTTCAATAGTATAACTGCTTGTATTTTATCATGACTGCTTGCGAACGTTTTAAAGCTATCACTTTGAACGGATTTTAACATTCCTTCAGGGACATTGTTCTGTTAAATCTAACAAAAGAATGTACAACTGGATTGTGTAGCAAAATCACTATTTGTGTTTTTCCCTTTTATTTAACTTGACGTGAAACAAATGAAACATTAACACCCTATTTCACTCGTGTGCAACAGTGAAAATTTACCAACGCTATTTATCTCTATACAGAGATAGGCAAAAGAATAACTTGTATACAATATACAACTTGCAGCATATTAAATATAAACAGCTATTAAGGAACGACAATAGAAAGTCAGCCAAAAGAAATAAAGCACTAACCACACTCTGAGCTTTTCTTTCCATCTGGAGGCAGTTTGGAACCTTGAATGCTGTCCCAAACTGTGCCCTAACTCCTTCTAGACCTGTCTTCATACTCTGAAGATTTATCATTTCAACTCAGGTCAAAACAACTTTCTAACTCTCCCCATCTGAGAGTTCTGATTTTGACTGTGTTCATCGGAGGTAAAGTAATCCTGGCAGGCATCTGTAGAGGAGCTGAGACGGTGACATTTGGTCCAATTACAGAAGGCTGTTTCCACTTTCATCTGTGGCTGAAGAACAGGCCTGCCATCAGAGGCCCTGGATTCTCATCATCTCCTCTGCATCTTTCCTGATATCATCCAACCTCTGAACCTCAAAGGCTTCCAATATGCAAGGAGCCAGACAGAAATCTACTGAGCAAGTATGAATCCCAAACCTCAGAGCCAGATGTAGCTCTCAATACTAGTAGAGGACCAAAGTCAGATACTGCCCTCAAGGGGCTCACCATCTACCAGGGCTGGAACAGGAACAAGGTGAGTGACAGGGCATCTTCAGGAATGTCTAGGCTTTATTACAACCAGTCACAGCAGGTGAACAGACGCCTCAAGCACCCAACAATGTCAATGTTACATCATCTCTGTCCAACTCATTCATTTCTCTACTTCAACTTCAAAGGAGGTGTCAAGAGGAAGGGCTCTCACTCATAGGAATAATTCAATGGTGGAAGGTTGAGGATTCCTTTTGAAGGTCTTTATGACTCTCAGATTAAAAGCAGCATATATTATTGGACTAGGCTTAATACTTGAGACTAAGGTAGTTTATGCACTCCTATAGATCAGAGAATTGGGATCAGTATCTCTTATCTCAATAGAAGGAGACGTAATTAATATTTGCAAAATACCTGATAGTGATAGGTCAGGAGCTTTTATGAGACCCTGAGAGATGAGATGGCAACCCACTCCAGCATTCTTGCCTGGAAAATTCCACGGACAGGGGTGCCTGGTGGGCTGCAGTCGATGGGGTCACAAAGAGAGATGAGAGCCTTTACTCCAAACCTCCTTCGAAGTAGGAACCTTACTGGCATGCCGTAACCATCCTCTTGACCTTGTATTTTCTCTCCCCCAGATTTTTTTATTTTGGGGCACCAGGTCTTAGCTGCAGCATGTAGGGTCTAGCTCCCCAAACAGGGATCGAACCCGGACTCCCTGCATGGGGAGCACGGAGTCTTAGCCACTGGACCACCACAGAGGTCCCCGTATCTAAATTTTTGATGAACATGAACACAATGTGAGCATCATGGAAATGATTTGTTTCCAAAGGGGGCAGGAAACACCCTTTAAGTAGGATTTCCTCACTATTTGTTCACTAATATTGCAAATACACAGAGAAGAAAAATGAGCTCAATGGAGACTCAACACTACAAATGAGCTTCATGAAGCCAAAAGACTGAGTGGGCATGTGGGTCATGTTTCCTCGTCTTAGAGGAAGAGGACTGAGCGCTCCTTCCCTCTCCACATGGGTCAGGAGAGCAGGACGCGCACTCCAGCATTCTATGGGGAAACTGAGATTTACTAAACCGAAGATCAGACAAACCCTGAAACTCTTAAAATCAATTACGATGTCTTCATCAACATTGTCTCCGACTTTGCCATCTGGCTTTGGGCAAAATTCTTAATCTTCTGGGCAGCAAGTTCCTCCCCAGTGAACCAGGAGAAAATTTATTTCAGGGTAAACACATGCAGGACACCATCACCAAAAAGAATGAAAATGCATCTAGAAAGAAAGGGAACAGTTATTTGGGAAGAAAATTAAATAGCAGTACAGTTTGGGAGCGTAAGATAAGCAGCAAATTTTAACAAGGGTCCAAATTGGCATTAACAGCAAAGCATGCGTTTCACAAAACAAGCAAGGGTTTTTCCTTTAAGGAGAGAAATGCTCTGTTGATCTTCGATAAGACATGGAAGCTGAAAATGGCAACATCAGTCTGTCAGCACCTTTCAAACCCAGCGCGCCCTCTGGATCATGAACAATGGCATTACTCTCTAGATTCTGCTTTGCCTAAAAAGCAAACAATAGCAAAATCCTTTTCATTTTATGCAATACAAATTGAATCGCACAGCCACTATTTCAGATCATCTGAAAATGACTTCCTTTCCTGTGATTTTAAATAGCTTAAAGGAAGCTTTTATCACCTTCATGGGAAATTTTTAAATTTCCTAACGTGTGCTTTGCAGATATAACGTCCCCTCAAGTCTTTATACAAGATAACACCACAGATAAGGCTTGTGAAATACATACTATACTAAAGGCAATAATGTTTGCTCTTCTAGAAAACTAAAGGTCTCAGAGACAGTGTGAAACTGGCAGAGGCCACCTGGCTTCCCAGGCTAGGGCCCTGGGGAGAGAAACTTGTCAACACATCCAAACCCAGGTTCCTGTACTGTAAAATAACATCTACTGGAAGAGTAACCACCAGACAGGACTGTTGTGAGAAGCAAATGCTAATTAACGTAAAGGTTTGTCCCCTTACACTGGGGTTAAAAAATAAATTTTAAAACCTTATTGACTGCTGCCACGACTACAACCACCACCACCATTATCATCATGACTTCTAGGAAACTTAAGTTTTGTGTTAGTACGTCTCAGATGTCTACCGAGAGTTAAACTTATAAATAGATTGTAAGGCAAATGAAAATAAAATCTAATATTTCCAATTTTAGAGACTGTAGTAATCTACCCATTGCTGTTTCAAACGTTAGATATGTTATATGCACCTTCATTTAACCAACTAAGATATACAAAGGGCTTCCCAGGTGGCTCAGTGGTTAAAAAAAAATCCGACTACCAAGCAAGAGACACAAGTTCAATCCCTGGGTCAGGAAGATCCTCTGGAGAAGGAAATGGCAACCCCTTCCAGTATTCTTCCCTGGAAAATCCCATGGATACAGGAGCCTGTTAGGCTACGGTTGATGGGGTAGCAAGGAGTCGGACACGACCGAGCAACTGAACAGCAGCAGCAGTGGATAAAAATGGATTATCACACGTTATTTACAGGAGCCAAGACATGGAAACAAGCTAAATGTCCATCAACAGACACAGACGGAAATGATGCAGCATATTTACACTACAGAATATCACTCAGATGCTAAAAAAAAAAAAAAGAAAGAATGCATCTGCAGCAGCATGGATGGACCCAGAGATTATCATGTAAATGAAGCCAAACTGAGAAAGACAATCTATCACTTATACATGGAACCAAAAAGACACGAATTTATTTACAAAACAGAAACAGACTTACAGACACAGAAACCAAAGTTATGGTTACCAAAGAAGGAGATGGCATAAATTAGCAGTATGGGATTAACTGATACATACTACTATACATAAGATAGAAAACCAACAAAGGTTTACTGTACAGTATTCAATATCCTGTAATAAACCATCATGGAAAAGAATCTGATATAACTGAATCACTTTGCTGTGTACCTGAAACACACTGTAAGTCAACTGTATTTCAATTTTAAAAATTTAATGGATACTCATAGACACACAAAAAGTAGGCTGGGAGTGAAGAGAGGAACCATCTCTGATCCCTCTTGTTTAGTTACATCTAAAGAGTGATTAGATTACACACACACCATGTAAGCCCACAGAGCTGGATGTGCATTCATTCCACTCCATTCCATCTTTTCTTCCTAATGTAAACTTTGGGTTTGGGTTCACAGGCATTAACCATGCCACAGTCTAGCAGGCTTTGCTCCACCGTGCCCTCCCACACCTTCCAAAGGTCAAATGCTCACCAGTGCACTAGCTCCCACCATGGAACCCAGTCATCTCCACTCTCCCCACCACCACCCCCGCCAGCTACGCTCTCCCCAGACATTACACTGAGGAAGTGCCTTTAACTCAAAACTCTACTTAACAGCTTTAAAGCTTTTGGGAATGAAAGCTTAGAAGTTACAAAATGTGAAGGTCTTTACAAAGCTGCCTCTTTGTCTCTGGACAGAGGAGCACTTTTAAAAACTGTTTTGTTTGATGACTGTCAAGATAAATCAGTCCCGGAGACACTGTCAAAAGGCACTGGACCATCCCAGAGCAACAAAAACCTATTAACTGTGGTTAAGTGATACTTCCAGTGTGTGGATGTGGGACTGCTCCTTACCAGGTTAATTTGCAAGCCTTTCAGCCATCAAGACACGGCAGTCAATTCTAAAAGATTTCAGAGTTCACATCATAAACATTTAACCATCTCAACTCCCCTAGACTACTAAGAAAACAGTCCAAATAGGTCACTTACCTATTTTCAAATTCTTGTTTTAGATACTAAGCAACACACACAATAAAACAGAGACAAGGAAAGTATTTCCAGAGATTATCACACAATTTCAAAAGAAAATAAATTTATTTGGACAACTCTTCTAGGTGTTTACAGGACTTCTCAAATGGTTTCAAAATTAAAATTAAGCCAGGAATACAGAAAATCAGAAGTTTTCAAAATCTGCCCTCGTTTCTCTTCAAGAATTTTGTTTAAAAAGGAAAAAAAGAACATAAAATTACTCAATCCTTCTGCCAGATGAATTACACTCACAAAGATCAGTTGTTTTTTTTTTTAACAATACCTTCTCCAAAACTAAACAAGAACACTATGAGTGTCAGAAATCTAAACAATGCCAGAAAAATCTCTATTTAACTTGTAAAATGTTTCCTTGGACTCTTAACAAGATGTTATAAACGTTAACTACTTTCAGCTTTCCCACAATGACCGAAAGTATCTGAGCTACTCCAGAGCTCAGAGATTAAACGCTGCTCAGCACAGACACTCAGCACAGCAGAGAATCAACAACCTTGATTTTGCATCCAGAGGAGCTGCACAGACCAGAGTCTTTGTTTCCACCCTCTCATCTCTCCCATCCTTCTCTATTTTGGTTAAAATGAATCAACCAAGCAATGGGGAAAAAAAGAGAAGCCACTCTTATCTTGACTCCTAGTCTCACAGAGTCCTTTTGCCACATACCCTTCAATTCAGTTCAGTTGCTCAGTCGTGTCCGATTCTTTGAGACCTCATGAATCACAGCACGCCCGGCCTCCCTGTCCATCACCAACTCCCGGAGTTAACCCAAACTCATGTGCATCAAGTTGGTGATGCCATCCAGCCATCTCATCCCTCGGTCGTCCCCTTCTCCTCCTGCCCCCAATCCCTCCCAGCATCAGGGTCTTTTCCAATGAGTCAACTCTTCGCATGAGGTGGCCAAAGGATTGGAGTTTCAGCCTCAGCATCAGTTCTTCCAAAGAACACCCAGGACTGATCTCCTTTAGGATGGACCGGTTGGCTCTCCTTGCAGTCCAAGGGACTCTCAAGAGTCTTCTCCAACACCACAGTTCAAAAGCATCAATTCTTCGGCGCTCAGCTTTCTTCACAGTCCAACTCTCACATCCATATATGACCAATGGAAAAACCACAGCCTTGACTAGACGGACCTTTGTTGGTAAAGTAATATCTCTGTTTTTTAATATGTTATCTAGGTTGGTCATAACTTTCCTTCCAAGGAGTAAGCATCTTTTAATTTCATGGCTGAAATCACCATACATATCCTTAGGCCCAGAAAAACCAGGTCTAGTAAAGATACTTTCCAAGATGCACGTTCCCAGCAAGAACCTACTGTAAAAGCACAGGGAACTATACTCAATATTCTGTAATAACCTATGAGGGAAAAGAATCTAAAAAATATATACGTATAACTGAAACACTTTGCTGTACATCTAAAACTAATGCAACTTTGTAAATCAACTACAACAAAAATAAATTTTTTTTTTTAATAACTTAGAAAGATTCTAGAAAATGCATATACTCTCGCACACTGACCAGAGCTTTTTCCTACGGTCTGCACATCTCTCGTTAGGACCCATGGTGTTCTGGTGAAGCAGATAATCACTGGTCGCCTGCTTCTTCTCCCCACTGGTAGGCACAGGATTCAGGCTGGCCAAGGTGTCCCACCCCCCACACCGAGTGACGGCTCCAGGTTGGACAAGTGACCAAGGAGAGACAGGGCCTTCAGGGAAGGCAACCACATGTTCAGGTTCACCTAGGACAAGATCAGTTTATGCCCGTTGGACTGGCAGAACTTTATGCCCAAAAGAATCCTGATAGACACAATACATAGTCTCTCAGCCTCAGTGCAAGTAGCTCTGAGCTAGAAAGCTCTTGGGGCGGGGGGCAGGGAGAGCAGGGGCAGTAGCCCTGTGCATCAAAGGCTATTCCAGCCTCAGGGCATCATTGGCCTCTACATATTAGATGCCAGCAGCCATCTATTCCAATTATGACAACAAAAAGGTCTCCAGGGCATCACAAAACCTTCTGTTTGAGAACAACTGCCCTAAGGAAAAGGAGGCATTGTTCTCTGGACCCCCTGGACCAATGAGAAAGATGCAAGCAGGGGCTTCCCTGGTGGCCCAGTGATTAAGAATTCACCCCGCCTTGCAATGCAAGGGACACCTGTTCTATCCCTGGTCCCAGAAGATCCCACACGCCACAGAGCAGCTAAGCCCATGCAACATAGCTACTGAACCCACATGCTCCAACTACTGAAGCCGTGAACCTACAGCCTGTGCTCCACAACAGGAGAAGCCACCACAAGAAGCCTGCGCACTCCAAGAAGAGTGGCCTGCACTCGCCTCACCCAGAGAAAGCCTGCGTGCGACCATGAAGACTCATCACAGCCAACAAAGCAAGCAAGCTCTTTTAAAAAGTAACCTTAAGAAGCAAGTAACCCTAAGCTATCACCACTTTAGGGAAAGAGCACCCACTGGGGTCAAGCCAACTGCGGCCAGTGCTAGGATGCAAAAAGAGAGACCGGATGACATTGCCGGAACCCTTGGCTGCCTAGGTATCTAAAGCAGCCCCACTCCTGAGACTTGGCTCACATGAGCCAGAAAGTCTTTTTTTTGCCTCAGCTAGTTTTAGTTGGATTTCTCTCACTTGCTACTGAAGGCAACACATGAGGATACACAGCATGTTTTATGCCAAAATTCTGAACTGTCAAGAAGAGGGAAAAAAAATTAATCGGAACCCAATCCTACTGCTTTGCACAAGAACAGGCCACCAACTCTAGCTCTAGGCACATTGCCTCTAGCACAGGCAATGAACTTCACCAAGTCCTAGAAGCCCTCCCACTGAAGAACCGGAAAGCCTCCACGTTTCCCAACCTTGATGGTACCGGGTGCCCAGAGTCTGTTCATCTGGGGTCTGAGGGAAGGAGATGGCCATGAATTGTTTCTTAAACTAGTTAGAACCTAACTAAGCAGTTAACTAGAAAAGAAATGTTCCGATCACTGATACTGACTGCAACCTTTAATTCTTCCAGGTTCTCTTCTGAACGTGAAGTCCTAGAATCTCTTTTCCAATGTTGCCAAGAGACATTTCTCCTCTGCAGGCATTCAAAGAGAACCAGGATGACTCCACTGCGATCACACCGAAACATCAGCAGCGGTCCTCAGTGAAAAAGAAAAGAGGCGTCTCCACTGACTGCTTAACAGCTCATTAACCAGAGACATATTAATACGTCTTTTGTTACCCGAACGTTATTGACCACAGATATATCAATAGTCATTTATATAACAAATCACCAGCCACAGGCATTAGTTTCTGCAACAATTCCCTGGTCAATAGCATGTTAAAAAAAATTATAGAGTGTTTGAACGAAGTACTCAACCTGAGGTGCCAAGAGAACTCTGAAACAGACACGTGTCTTTAGGACTGTTCTTCCAGACATTTTATTCCTACTTTTTTCTCCCCACCCTCTTCTCATCATTTCTCCTCAGTTTAACAACTTTATTCCATCATATCCAGTTCAAAGAGACAAAACTTTTACAAGTTGTCTATTATTTATTAAGCAGAAAAAGAATGTGGTGGGGAAAAATTAGAACACAATTCATTACCGAAACCATTTTGCTACCTCACAGAGAACATAAATCCATCAGTTCGTCCTTTCCTCAATGTCCTGACACAAACCTACAAATGGAGCTGGGTCTGCACCCATCATTTCTACCCCTTCTGTTACTGAAATAGATGCATCCCCCCTTCACCTGGAATGTGAATCCCAACTTCTATACTGTTCAGAAGCACTGTATTTGCTGGACTGTCCCCTGAACCTTCCATCTCCTCTTCTCTGTTGGACACTTAAACTGGCATATTCAAATCCCATCCATTGGAACTTCTCCACACTCCAAATTCAGAAGGCCTAGGTTCGGTCCCTGGTCAGGGAACTAGATCCCACATGCCACTAATAAAAAGATCCTGCATGCTGCAACTAAGACACAGCACAGCAAAAATAAAAATAAACTTTAAAAAAAATTGCTGTTGTTTTCTTAAAAGTTTTTATTGGAGTATAGTTGATTTACAGTGTCTTGCTGGTTTCAGAAAAGTGAATCAGCTATACTCGTATCTACTCTTTTTCAGATTCTATTTCCATACAGGTGATTACAGAGTTCCCCACGCTATCCTGCAGTCATTGTTACTTAGCCATCTCATACACAGGAGTGTCAGTGACCGCTGTCTTGCTAACACAGTGTCACCTGGGCCCCTGGGACCTGACATCTCCACAGCATGGCCCTGTCTACTCCCTTCTACTTTCTGAAACTATCTTTCTGCTCGTGCAATCCTGTCTGGGCTTTTCCGAAACCCGCTGCCTCCCTCTCAATAGCTACTATTCTCAAATGTCTTTCTCAGCCTCTTCTACCCACTCCTTAGAAATTCCATTCTCAGGACTTCCCTGGTGGTCCAGTGGCTAAGACTCCGAGCTCCCATTGCAAGGAGCCTGGGTTCAATCCCTGGTCAGAGAACTAGACCCCACCTGCCTCAACTAAGACCTAACACAGCCAAACAAAAAATTTTTTCAAGTCCCATTCTCCAGGACCTGCCCTGAGCCACCCTGCCTCTTCCTCCACATTCTCTCTCCAGCAGGTTGGTGATCCAGTTGCCCAGTGTCATTTATTATCTTGATGCTATGTCTTCAGTCTCTTCAGCTATGATCCTGTTCTGCAAAATCAGTTCAGTCGCTCAGTCATGTCCGACTCTTTGTGACCCTATGGGCTACAGCACGCCAGGCCTCCCTGTCCATCACCAACTCCCAGAGTTCACTCAAACTCATGTCCATTGAGTCAGTGATGCCATCCAGCCATTTCATCCTCTGTCATCTCCTTCTTCTCCTGCCTTCAATCTTTCCCAGAATCAGGATCTTCTCCAATAAGTCAGTTCCTCACATCAGGTGACCAAAGTATTGGAGTTTTAGCTTCAATATCGGTCCTTCCAATGAATATTCGTAACTGACTTCCTTTAGGATGGACTGCTTGGATCGCCTTGCAGTCCAAGGGACTCTCAAGAGTTTTCTCCAACACCACAGTTCAAAAACATCAATTCTTCGACATTCAGCTTTCCTTATAGCCCAACTCTAACATGACTACTGGAAAAACCATAGCTTTGACTAAACGGACCTTTATTGGCAAAGTAATATCTGTGCTTTTTAATATGCTATCTAGGTTAGTCATAACCTTTCTTCCAAGGAGTAAGTGTCTTTTAATTTCAAGGCTGCAGTCACCATCTGCAGTGATTTTGGAGCACAAAAAAAGTAAAGTCTCTCACTGTTTCCACTGTTTCCCCATCTATTTGCCATGAAGTGATGGGACCAGATGCCATGATCTTCATTTTCTGAATGTTGAGTTTTAAGCCAACATTTCCCACTCTCCTCTTTCACTTTCATCAAGAGGCTCTTTAGTTCTTCTTCACTTTCTGCCATAAGGGTGGTGTCATCTGCATATCTGAGGTTATTGATATTTCTCTCGGCAGCCTTGATTCCAGCTTGTGCTTCCTCCAGCCCAGCGTTTCTCATGATATGCTCTGCATATAAGTTAAATAAGCAGGGTGACAATATACAGCCTTGTTGATCTCCTTTCCCAATTTGCAACCAGTCTGTTGTTCCATGTCTAGTTCTAACTGTTGCTTCCTGACCTACATACAGGTTTCTCAAGAGGCAGGTCAGGTGGTCTGGTATTCCTATCTCTTCAAGAATTTTCCAGAGTTCGTTCTGGTCCACACAGTCAAAGGCTTTGGCGTAGTCAATAAAGCAGAAGTAGATGTTCTGCAATATGCACTCATAAAAGAAATAAATACCTCTCAAGCACAGCCAGAGAAGAACCCGGAAGCACTGCCACCTACGCAGCCCGAACCACGAACACCTCGGCGTTCCCACCAAACCCGTTCCTCTGGCTGGCCCACTTCAGCACACGGCCCTCACTGCCCAGGCCAGGCACCCAGGAGTCATCTCCAATGCATCCTTCCTCAGCACCCCCACCCAAGCGCCCACCAAAGCTCCACAATCCTGGCTCCTTAACAGCCTGCCTCGTCCACCAAAGTCTCCGGCCTGGATGAGTGAGCGCCCACCCTCCAGGCCTGTGGTCCTCAAACCCATTCTCCCAGTTGCAGGCTTCCTAAACCTTTCTAAGACACAACTCGGATGTGGCCGATCCCCTGCTCAAAGACAGGAGTGACATACCATAGCTTTCTACCGTCCTTTGGATAAGGGGTCCAAAGTCTCCAACCTGCTTCACCAGACCCTTCCCGCCCTTGCCCCTGCACCTTGAAACATGTATAACATCATATGTGAAACGAATCGCCAGTCCAGGTTCAGATGTGTATAAGAGACAGGCCCCCACCTCCAGGCCCCACCCCATCCGTGCTGGTCCTGTGGCCACACCCACGTGCTCGCTGTTGCCTCCAGGCCACCTGCCAGCATTTCACTACAGGGAATATCTTCCTTCCCTACCTGGGGAACATCCTTCTTCCCTACCCGCAGCATAGACCTCCTTCTGGTCTCACCTTAGAAGTTACCAACTTCTTTCTTGTTTGGTTTTTTATAGGCTGCACCTTGCATATGTAGGATCTTAGCTCTCCAAGCAGGGACCAACGTCATATCCCCCTACAGTGGAAGACCAGAGTCTTAACCACTGGACCACTAGGGAAGTCTCTGAGAAGCTTCTAATTTCTTGAAGTCTTCCTTGACCCCCTCAACCAGTTAGTCCTATTAACTATGGCTACAGCACCTCATTCTCCATTCTCACTCAACAGTGTGAATGACACTGCTTAATTAATCTATCTCCCCCATGAGAAGGCTAACTTCTGCATAGATATACCAGGTCTCTTTATTGCTGTGAAAGTGAAGTCGCTCAGTCGTGTCCGACTCTTGCGATCCCATGGACTGTAGCCTACCAGGCTCCTCTGTCCATGGGATTCTCCAGGCAAGAATACTGGAGTGGGTTGCCATTTCCTTCTCCAGGGGATCTTCCCGACCCAGGGATCGAACTCGGGTCTCCCACATGGCTGGCAGATGCTTTACCCTCTGAGCCACCAAGGAAGCCCGTAACCCTCTAGCAACTAACCCCACAACAGGTTGAGTTCAGTGGCTTCAGATGACACCTCTCTTCCACTGTCATAAATGAGATTATTATCATCAGTTCAGTTCAGTCGCTCAGTCATGTCCGACTCTGCGACCCCATGAATCGCAGCACGCCAGGCCTCCCTGTCCATAGTAAACAGATTTTTAAACTTTTTTCCTAGACTTAGAAAACATATATAGGGCTCACTATAGACCAGGCCGTCTTTTTAAACTCTTTACAAATAATTAATCTTAGCAACATTCAGGGAGATAAAATTACTATCCATATTTGACAGATGAGGAAATTAAGGCACAAAGAAGTTAAGCAAAGTCACCCAAGGTCACACAGTAAATGGATCTGACTTCAAACATCATGACCCTTAACATTTTGGCTGGGCTGCCTTTGACCTGCATTTCACAAAAGAAAAACAAAACTATCTGTCAGAGTGATAGAAGCACTATCTGCCAGGTTCTCAAATATAAGAAATGACGTGTCGATGACACTCCGCTCCCTTGTACTTTTTTGGCTTTGTTTCCAAAACTTTCAAGCCAAGATCTTCAGTAATATGCTAGATTTCAACAACCTGTTACAGGAGGTTTCTCCTGCTTAATAAATGAGAGGCCTGTATCAGCCCTGCATTTCAAAATATCGTGAGCCTCAAAGACAGAAAAGAACATGTGTTCACAGACGATTTCCACTGTTACTACGGGTAAAGCCACAACCGTATTCAAGTTCAGCCAAAGGAAGTCATCTTCCAACAATGATAATGATGGTGGGGAGCAGGGGGATGATGACGGCAGTACCTACCACAGGCCAGGCAGAGCTCTAAGATCTTTCATAAGTAACACGAGGATTAAGTATCACCATCCCTTGAGGTAGAGTTCTTGGTATCTCCATTTTACTAACAAACAGAAAATTAGCCACTGAGGGTTTCACTAACTTGCCCAAGGTCACCTAATCAGTGGTGGAGCTAACTTTATAGTCAGAATTTTTTTTAAGCACATTCTTAATGAGAATCCTAAATATATGCAGTATTCAGACCAGAGGTGACATCACTCTGGCCAAACTGATTTTTCCTCCAGTCACATACCCAATCGTGACTCGTCCGCTACCAGAAGGTGATGGAACCTCGGAGCAAAGGGCAGACAGTGCCTGCGGGTGAACCGGGCAACAAGGAAAGAAAACTCACACTCCCCGTTGAAATATTAAGTGGCACAAGATTAACATCTTCCTCAGGAAGCACAGGGAGGAAATTCTAGTCTGACCAGGGAGGCAGGCCTAGCAGCAGCATTGCGGCAACGATCCCAGCAGATCTCGGGGCTTAAAGAGATGCCTGCTCTTAAAATGTCAAGTGTCAGGGGTTTTTTTTCAGTATGCCTGTTTATTTAAAGAGAAGGATGTCAAAGCTTTCTAATTAGAAAAGCATCCCCCTGGCAAGTCTATAAATTATGTCCCTACATTTCCTACATTAGGGTAATTAAATACACAGGCTGTTTGCACAGAGGCCTATCAAAATACCAACCAATCCCTGCCTTAAAAATCATGTTCATCTGACCTAACCAGACTGACAGTTTCCAGAGTGCTTAAAGAACATTGTGCTTATGAAGATGACCATTTTTTTTTTACATGCTAATACTGAAAATCTAATTTCAGTGAGGCAAAAAGGCCCTTGAAGATTTTGTGTGACTCAGGCCAGTTATTTTTTCCAACCTTGAAATTTAAACTGATTTGTTCAGATTGCCCATGCCAAGCTGGTAACATTAAATATCAAACAGAAATTTTATTAAATATCTTTAAAATTCATGAATTTGTTATCTGCTGGTTATTAGAGTTAGTGTTTGGATTGTTTTAATTTATTTGGCTGCACTGGGTCTTAGTCACAGCATGCAGGATCTTTAGTTGTGGCATGTGGGATCTTAGTTCCCTGACCAGGGATTGAACCCAGGCCCCCTGCATTAGGAGCACAGAGCCCCACCACTAGACCACAAGGAAGTCCCCAGACATAGTGTTTCAAAGTTTATAAAAATAACAACAGGGCTTTCTTTCATACTGAATAAATTCTCCAAATATATTGTCTCACAATCCAAAAACTGCATGTAAATAAGGTACATCATAAAACACCTTAGAGTATCTACATTAACATCAATTAACCAAGTCTTTTTAAATGCCACTTGTAGGAAAAAGGTCAAACTCAATGAAATGGAGCTACATGAATCCACGTGGATAAATCTCACAAATAGGATGTCAAGGGGAAAAAGTTGCAGAAGAACCTATATGGGCTTCCCGGGTGGTGTAGTGATAAAGAATTCACCTGCCAATGTAGGAGACGAAAAAGACCCAGGTTCAATTCCTGGGTCAGGAAGATCCCTGGAGAAGGCAACAGCAACTCACTTCACTATTCTTGCTGGGAGAATTCCATGGACAGAGGAGCCTGGTGGGCTACAGTCCACAGGGTTGCAAAGAGTCGGCCACAACTGAGCACACGTGAACACATGCAGTATAAATCCATTATATGATGACACAGTTCAGTCGCTCAGTCGTGTCCGACTCTTTGCGACCCCATGAATCGCAGCACGCCAGGCCTCCCTGTCCATCACCAACTCCCAGAGTTCACTCAGACTCACGTCCATCAAGTCAGTGATGCCATCCAGCCATCTCATCCTCTGCCGACCCCTTCTCCTCCTGCCCCCAATCCCTCCCAGCATCAGAGTCTTTTCCAATGAGTCAACTCCTCACATGAGGTGGCCAAAGTACTGGAGTTTCAGCTTTAGCATCATTCCTTCCAAAGAACACCCAGGGCTAAAAACACCCAAAACATACTATCTTTTATTTAGGAATGAGTGCAAATGTATTAGCACATTATTAACTGGAAACGTATTAATACATCTTTTGTTACCAGAACATTATCCATCGGAAACATGCCAATATCACTTATGTAACAAATCGATGGCCACAGGCATTAGTTTCCACAAAAATCCTCCAGTCAATAATGAGTTAAAATACCTGGGAATAATGTACGCCAGATTTGAGATAGTTGCACCTCTTCAGGGAATGGGTGCCACTGGGAAGAGGTAGACAGGAAGTTTTATTTCAAAACTGAACGGCAAATTCAGAGAGGTTTAGGATGAGACTCTCTGTATCATTTTACAGTTCTAAACTGACTCAACATTTTTGCAAAGGAAAAAGCCTAATACTAAAATATGAGAACAAAGGACTTTCCTGACAGTCCAGTGATTAGGACTCCACACTTCCACTGCTGAGGGTTCAATCCCTGGTCAGGGAACTAAGATCCTGCAAGCCCAGTGGTGTGGTCAAACAATACATATACACACACATAAATACATATATGTATATACATGTATGGAGAAGGCAATGGCAACCCACTCCAGTACTCTTGCCTGGAAAATCCCATGGACAGAGGAGCCTGGTAGGCTGCAGTCCACGGGGTCGCACAGAGTCGGACACGACTGAAGCGACTTAGCAGCAGCAGCATATACATATATGTGTGCTGTGCTTAGTTGCTCAGTGATGTCCAACTCTTTTCAACCCCATGGTCTGCAGCCCACCAGGTTCCTCTGTCCATGGGGATTCTCCAGGCAAGAATACTAGAGTGGGTTGCCATGCCCTCCTCCAGGGGATCTTCCTAACCCAGGCATCAATCGAACCCAGGTCTCTCACATTGCAGGAGGATTCTTTACCATCTGAGCTACCAGGGAAATCCATATACATAAATACATACATATATATACGTGTGTGTGTGTGTGTGTGTGTGTATATATATATATAACAAAATTGAAATTTACTCTTCTATAAGCTGGGGTGAGAAATGGAGAGGAGAAGAGACACTAAGAGAAGGGAAGAGATGGAGATTAAGAGCCAGGGAGAGAGACATCTACAACTAGCAACTGATGCTAAATCAACCCAATCTCTGAATATCCACACTTACTACACAAATTAACAATCAGTTTTGCTTACAGTAGCCATCCCAGGTGGCCTTAAATTTTAAATCATGGTCCTTGAGCTGAGCTAATAAGCACAGTCTCCTAACTGGATCGTGAAATGTATAACACTTGCCAGATAAGCAGGTCTTACTGTAGTAACTTCTCCTAACAGAAGACCGCAGTTACCCCCTTTAGAGAGACAGCTTACTATTGTGGTTAAGGGTTTTGGAGTCCGACAAACGTGGGTTCACATTCCAGCTCCACCACTTTACGAACTGTGTGACTGGAACAAGCTGTTAACCTCGCTAAATTCAGTTTCCAAATCTGTAACGGGGTAAATAACAACATACCTCATTGAGGAAGTCTTCACAATAAATAAGAGGATCTACCACAAAGTAAACCAAACTGTTTAAGAAAGCCTTCCTCAGCGACAATGCAAAGAAATAGAGGAAAAGAACAGAATGGGAAAGACTAGAGATCTCTTCAAGAAAATCAGAGATATACCAAGGGAACATTTCATGCAAAGATGGGCTCAATAAAGGACAGAAATGGTATGGACCTAACAGAAGCAGAAGATATTAAGAAGAGGTGGCAAGAATACACAGAAGACCTGTACAAAAAAGATCTTCGTGACCAAAATAATCAGGACGGTGTGATCACTCACCTAGAGCCAGACATCCTAGAATGTGAAGTCAAGTGGGCCTCAGAAAGCATCACTATGAACAAAGCTAGTGCAGATGATGGAATTCTAGGCGAGCTATTTCAAATCCTGAAAGATGATGCTGTGAAAGTGCTGCACTCAATATGTCAGCAAATTTGGAAAACTCAGCAGTGGCCACAGGACT
>SJYT01021737.1:441657-498121 GCA_006410635.1 Cephalophus harveyi | reverse complement strand
CTCCAGTACTTTGGCCACCTCATGCGAAGAGTTGACTCATTGGAAAAGACTCTGATGCTGGGAGGGATTGGGGGCAGGAGGAGAAGGGGATAACAGAGGATGAGATAACTGGATGGCATCACGGACTCGATGGACGTGAGTTTGGGTGAACTCCGGGAGTTGGTGATGGACAGGGAGGCCTGACGTGCTGCGATTCATGGGGTCGCAAAGAGTCGGACACGACTGAGCAACTGAACTGAACTGAAACCAAACTGTAAATGCCTAATAAAGTTTAGCTACCATTGTTAAAATCATTTAAATGACATTCATTTCAAATAACAGTTTTTAATTTAAGTTGTAAATTGCCTGTTAGTCTCTGATATGTAATTCTGTTAAAGTAACCTAGTAACTACAACTACTGAACCTGCGGGCCTGGAGTCTGTGCTGCACAATAAGAAAAGTCAGCGCCATAAGCCCATGCGTCGCAATAGAGAAACTGCAGAAATGAAGACCCAGCACAGTCAAAAATAAGCAATCTTAAAAAAATAAAAATAAAAAGGAACCAAGCAAAAAACATCCAAGACAGTCAATCAGAATCAGAATCTACAAATATCTAAACACTCTGCTACAACTCCTGAAGAAAGCCAACTTGACAAGTTTTCTCTAAACAAGTTGTAGAAAAATCAAAGGCAATACAAGATAATACTGAATCCCATAAAGCAGTGCGTTCATAGCTACGTTTCTAACATTAAACTTTTAAAAAGTGACAGCAGACACCACATGGTATTAACTATGGTCAGAAGTAAAGTGACAGTGTGAGTCACTTAGTCACGTCTGACTCTTTGGGACCCTACGGAGTGTGTAGCCCACCAGGCTCCTCTATCCCTAGAATTCTCTAGGCAAGAATCCTGGAGTGTGTAGCCATTCCCTTCTCCAGGGGAATCTTCCTGACCCAGGGATTGAACCCGGGTCTCCTGCATTGCAGGCAGATTCTTTACACTCTGAGCCACCAGGGAAGCCCCACGGTCAGGGGTAAACACTTGGACCTATTCACGACCACACACAGTCAGCAATCATTGAAGCACAACTTACAGCACCTAGAGGACTACACGATACTTGTATCTCCTCCGTAATTCTTGCCTCTCAACCTGTCCCCCCAAAAAATAAAATAAGAAGGTGATAAATAGCTATTGGAGTCAGAATTCAAAACAGCTTCTTTGGAAATCTGTCCAGGGGACTTGGAGTATCGTTTGGCAGAAAAGAGGTTATATAACAACTCCTCCAGACTGTCTCTGGCTGCCCTGTATAATCCTGGTGGATTTCCCACAGCAAACACAAACACTATCCACTAAATTGTTAGGGTCTCCTGCATGTTAGACACTAAGATGAATATCCTCTGAAAACACCGTTGTGATTTTCGAGAATCTGCGGGCTCCAATCTCTGACGATGTTATCCTATCTTCTCAAGCAGAGCTCTCCCTGACCTCTTGGGCTCTGTCTTATCAATCCCCTGGATGGCAGGCCTGGGGCTGCCTGCCTGAGCCTTAGCTGCAGACAACCGGGCTAGATCGCCAACATTCTTAGTGACACCTTCCACATCACCCTCAGGCCTTTCTGAATCAGAAACAAATTCTGGGACATACTCCCCAAAACACCGCTTAGCTTTGATTCATCCACTCACAACCTGCCAGACTTCTTAGCATCCTGAGCTCCATTCAAGCTTTGGAAGCCTTACCAGCCTTCGGCCACTTAGTCTTTCTTCTTGGCCACTGGTCACAATGATTTGGACGAATACATTCTTAGGGATAACGGGCACTAAAGATTAGACACTCATCTCTGGGCCAGAGCAGCCATTCTGTGGGGCAAGAAAACAGCTTGCATGCCAAAACGTATACCTGCACCCACGCTCCTATGGACACCTTATCTTTGACAAAGGAGGCAAGAATATCCAGTGGAGAAAAGACAATCTCTTTAACAAGTGGTGCTGGGAAAACTGGTCAACCACTTGTAAAAGAATGAAACTAGAACACTTTCTAACACCATACACAAAAATAAACTCCAAATGGATTAAAGATCTAAATGGAAGACCAGAAACTATAAAAATCCTAGAGGAGAACACAGGCAAAACACTCTCCGACATAAATCACAGCAGGATCCTCTATGACCCACCTCCCAGAATACTGGAAATAAAAGTAAAAATAAACAAATGGGACCTGATTAAAATTAAAAGTTTCTGCACAACAAAGAAAACTATAAAGTGAAAAGACAGCCTTCAGAATGGGAGAAAATAATAGCAAATGAAGCAACTGACAAAGTAGTAGTCTCAAAAATATACAAGCAACTCCTGCAGCTCAATTCCGGAAAAATAAACGATCCAATTAAAAAGTGGGCCAAAGAACTAAACAGACATTTCTCCAAAGAAGACATACAGATGGCTAACAAACACATGAAAAGATGCTCAACATCACTCATTATCAGAGAAATGCAAATCAAAACCACAATGAGGTACCATTTCACGCCAGTCAGAATGGCTGCGATCCAAAAGTCTACAAGCAATAAATGCTGGAGAGGGTGTGGAGAAAAGGGAACCCTCTTACACTGCTGGTGGGAATGCAAACTAGTACAGCCACTATGGAGAACAGTGTGGAGATTCCTTAAAAAACTGCAAATAGAACTGCCTTATGACCCAGCAATCCCACTGCTGGGCATACACACCGAGGAAACCAGAATTGAAAGAGACACATGTACCCCAATGTTCATTGCAGCACTGTTTATAATAGCCAGGACATGGAAACAACCTAGATGTCCATCAGCAGATGAATGGATAAGAAAGCTGTGGTACATATACACAATGGAGTATTACTCAGCCATTAAAAAGAATACATTTGAATCAGTTCTAATGAGGTGGCTGAAACTGGAGCTGATTATACAGAGTGAAGTAAGCCAGGAAGAAAAACACCAATACAGTATACTAACACATATATATGGAATTTAGAAAGATGGTAACGATAACCCTGTATGCAAGACAGCAAAAGAGTCACAGATGTATAGAACACTCTTTTGGACTCTGTGGGAGAGGGAGAGGGTAGGATGATTTGGGAGAATGGCATTGAAACATGTATAACATCATATGTGAAACGAATCGCCAGTCCAGGTTCCATCCATGATTACAGGGTGCTCGGGGCTGGCGCACTGGAATGAACCAGAGGGATGGTATGGGAAGGGAGGTGGGAGGGGATTCAGGATGGGGAACACGTGTACACCCATGGCGGATTCATGTTGATATATGGCAAAACCAATACAATATTATAAAGTAATTAACCTCCAATTAAATAATTTTATATTTAAAAAAGTGTATACCTGCTAATTAGACAATACATTATAATTGTTCACATTTGAGTGCTTGTTTGAAACACTCTCCATTTTCTTTTCACTTTCTGGCCATACTTTGCAGCATGTGGGATCTTAGTGCACTGACCAGGGGTTGAACCTGCATCCCCTGCAGTGTAAGCACGGAGTCTTAACCACGGGACTGCCGGGGAAGTCTCATCATCTCCATTTTATGGATGACAACAAAGATACAGAAAAGCTAACCAACATGACTAAGGTCCCAGGGTGAACGAGTGGCAGCACCTTGGCCATGCTCTTAATCTCATATACTATACTCTCTCACCAGCTATATTAAAAATTAAAACACGAAAACGTCCTCCTCTGCCTTCTCCCTCTTCTGGAAGTCAACGATGCTCTATGGTCCCCCCACCAAAAAACAGAGTGAAGAGGAGGTGATCAAAGAAAGCTCAGTAGAAGGCAGCAAATGAGAGGGCAGGGAAAAAGCAGTTCGGCAGGAAGACCCAGAGCAGCAGATGACCCAGCAGAAGACCAGGCAGACATTCCACACAAACAGGGCTGGCTAGTGGAGGGCGCTAAATATTAATAGGAACTACTCTAAATGGAGACAAGAACCACCTTTGCAGTGAGTAAAGTATTGAAAGCCTTTAAAGCCTGTCTGGGTCCACATTCCAGGTCAAGACTGATAGGAATTCTTTTCATGGCAAGTCTACCCTAGCACTAGAGACCAGGTCATTAGTAAAACCCCAAATGAGAGTTTAAGACTTACCCCCAAGTGATGCCCTGAACTGTAGGGGATCCATAGTAGTTCCTCTGGGGCAAAGAATACAGATGAGTATCCTCTGTTCAGGGTAAAATTATACTTACTTTATTAACTTCTTAAACAGCATTTTACTTCCAGGCCTCTCTAAATTTCACTTAATCAGAGCATCCCACTTCAGTTATCCCACTACAGTTATCCCACTTCATCAAAATCAGGATGTTGGAAATTCCCTGGTGGTCCAGCAGTTAAGAGTCCATGCTTTCAAAGCTTAGTTAGGATCCAGGTTCAATCGCTGGTTGGGGAACTAAAATTCTGCAAGACATGTACTCTGCTGTGCTTAGTCACTCAGTCGTATATGATTCTTTGCGACCCCGTGGACTATAGCCCGCCAGGCTCCTCGGTCCATGGGGAGTCTCCAGGCAAGAATACTGGACTGGGTTGCCATGCCCTCCTCCAGGGGATCTTCCATCCCAGGAATTAAACTGGGATCTCCTGCACTGCAGGTGGATTCTTTACCAGCTGAGCTACCAGGGAAGCCCATAAGCCATGAGGAGAAGCCCCCAAAAAACAAAAAACAAAAAAGTTAGAGTGTTAAGTAGCAGAAAGCCCAAATGAAACTGGCTTGTCATTTTGTTGGACTTCCCTTGTAGCTTAGTCGGTAAAGAATCTGCCTGCAGTGCAAGAGACCCAGGATCGATCTCCATTTGGGAAGATTCCCTGGAGAAGGAAATGGCAACCCACTTCAGTTTTCTTGCCTAGAGAATCCCATGGACAGAGGAGCCTGGTAGGCTACAGTCCATGTGATCGCAAGAGTCAGACATGAGTTAGTGACTGAAGAGCCAGAAAGCCAGGCACAGAACCATCTGTGGCTCTCATTACAGCATCAAAACTCCAGATTCAGTTACCACTCCTTTTCTTGGCTCTGCTTGCCCTCCCGAGACAGCAGGATCAGCTCCAGGCAATACAGACACACATCACAGAAGGCAAGAACACTTCATTGGAGTCTCCTCTCTCAAAAAAGAAAACCTTTTCCAATGTCTGCAGCTGACTTCCTATCAGGTCTCCCTGGTCAGAAGTGAGATACCAATCACTCATTCACCTAATTACCAGCCCAGAAAACAGGTGTACCATGCTGAGTTGTTAAGAGTTCAGCACTTCTCAACCCTGACCGCGTGTGTTTACAGCTCCCTAGGTGATCCTAATGGTCAACCAGGATTAGGATTGAGAACCACTGAGTCAGGCTAACCAGAATCATCCCTAAGCACCTTTCTGTAAGTCATCTGGGAAACAGCATAGACATCTGAACAAAATTTGGATTGTCAGAGGAAAAAAACATCAGCTGGGCAAACAATAACACCTACACAACCGCTTCACACTTGTGTTTTCAAAACACTTGCACATGTGGTTCAAGCTCAAGGCTATAGGAAACAACCCCGTTTTACAAATGAGACTAAGGCTCAAGTGTACCAAATGAAATTCTTTTAAGTCCTCCAAATCTCCCTATGCTTCCATGCAATAGCAACCTGAGAAACTTCCCCAAAAGGAATTACCACGTGAACCGTGTCTCTGGAACAAGAAACACAAAGACAGCAAAGGGGAACTTTTATGCTCCTAAGAAAACCAAAGTAAAAATCATTAAAATATCAAGGCCTAAAAGAAGTACCAAAACCAAGACTTGAAAGACTCGAGTTCTAGTTCAGGCCACCAGTAACAAGATTCCCCAGGTCTGTGATGAGAGAAGGCTAATGAGGGCCCCTCCAGCGCGCACGCACGCACGCGCACACACACACCACCCGCCCCCCCCAGACAATCTGAGTTTACTAAGGAGCCTGCTACTCAGCTATGTAAGTGCTTAAGGACTGTAAGGACTATCTGTTTAAAACATACATGGCTTCCTCTAGTACAGAACATATTCTCTCAAGAATGACTAACTATAAACTTTACAGCAAAAGCATATAAGGCTTATTGCCATTTCTGATAAATACACATCACTAAGAAACATAAGCATCTGAAACTACACAGACATCACAAAAGGCTTAAAAAGTTTAAACTGTATTGAAAGAAGACACTGATTATTCTAGAAAGGAGTGGAAAAAAGGGCTAAAAAAGCCATCTAAACAAAGAGTCCATTGAACTCAATGAAAGATCTCCAAATCCATCACATAAATCAATGATCCCAGACTCTCCACTCTTCTGCTCCTCCCCACCCCCACTGCTATCTCCAAAATTACTCCCACACGTAGACAGACACCAAACCGTCCCTCTAAAGCAGCTCTTCCCCATTATGTCAGGCTTCTGCTGCAAAACCCTCAGTGCTTCGCCACAGGATAAAGCCCACATTCCAAGCCCACTTTTAAGGCTTCAATTGTCTGAAACTGACCTTTCCACCAATCTCATCTACTCCCTCAAATTAAATCGCCATTCCGGCCAAACTGGTCTCCTCATCCTACTCAAACACAGCGGTCTGGTTTCTTCCCAGCTGTTTCCAATCTGACCAGGTTCTACTCCTTCCCTGAAACACCAAAGAGTTCCCAAACTTCCACTCTAACTTGCAACATGCTCTTGCTTCTGTCCAAGTTAGAAAACCTGTCACTGAATCCTCTGAATCTTTTAACCTGTGTGTCTGTGTACCCTCTGTTTCTTCAAAAACTAAGCACAATGTGTCAGTCAGTCAGTTCAGTCGCTCAGTCGTGTCCGACTCTTTGCGACCCCATGAATCGCAGCACGCCAGGCCTCCCTGTTCATCACCATCTCTCGGAGTTCACTCAGACTCACGTCCATCGAGTCCGTGATGCCATCCAGCCATCTCATCCTCGGTCATCCCCTTCTCCTCCTGCCCCCAATCCCTCCCAGAGTCTTTTCCAATGAGTCAACTCTTCGCATGAGGTGGCCAAAGTACTGGAGTTTCAGCTTTAGCATCATTCCTTCCAATGTGTACAGGAGTTCAAATGCGTTTCCGTAACCTCAGGGACAAGGGCCTCCGCCTGGTTTCCTCTGTGTCTCCAGCCCGATCCTCAAGCTGCAGATACGAAGTACTTGTTGATTGGCTACATAACTGAACTCAGGAGTAAACATTCAGGCCCTACAGAACTCATCTCCAACTTCTATAATAATCTGTGGATTATTCAAAGCCTCAATACATTCTTCACAGAAGTAACAATTTGGTCATCAGCTTTGTATTTAAAAACGTATTGGTAATAGGGGTGTTTTCATAATTTTCAGAGAGTACGCATTCACAAACGACCAAGACATTAAAAAAAAAAAAATGCTGATCTCCTTCAGAATGGACTGGTTGGATCTCCTTGCAGTCCAAGAGACTCTCAAGAGTCTTCTCCAACACCACAGGAATTGGCCCCAATTCAAAAGGCAGAATATAATAATATAGTCTAAAGTCTCCCATACCCATCAATATATCTTTCCAGAGATACTGATGAATATCTTAGTACATCAGCATATACACCATTATTACACCATCTTTTTTTCACACAAAGCCCACTGTATATACTCTGTTTTGTATTTTTCTTTTTTCACATAACTTTTGTGACCTGGGGATATTTTTATATCAACACGTAAGTGCTTCCTTTTGCTTATGGTTACAGAGGCGTTCAACAATTTTAGAACAAGTGATAGATTTTTGAAAATATTTTAATTCTGCTCTTAAAAAGAGAATTAGACTAATACAAATTTTGGGGTAAAGATAATTGAGTGAATCTTCATCACTGACTTTAGTTCCCCTGCTGCTGCTGCTGCTGCTGCTAAGTCGCTTCAGTCGTGTCCGACTCTGTGTGACCCCACAGATGGCAGCCCACCAGGCTCCTCCGTCCCTGGGATTCTCCAGGCAAGAACACGGGAGTGGGTTGCCATTTCCTTCTCCAATGCATGAAAGTGAAAAGTGAAAGTGAAGTCGCTCAGTCGTGTCCGACTCTTCGTGACCCCATGGACCGCAGCCTACCAGGCTCCTCCGTCCATGGGATTTTCCAGGCAAGAGTACTGGAGTGGGGTGCCATGGCCTTCTCCGTTAGTTCCCCTAGTATATAATAAATATCAAGTGATAAAGTCTTGTGCTATAAACCTTGAAAAATTATGACAAAAGCAGAAAATTTTACACCAAAGGAGTTCGTGATTCTACTGCCATCTCATTCTCCATACCAGAAGGGCAAATGAGAACAGAAGGTGAGATGACAAAACCCTGAGATTTTCTCACTGAGACCCCCAGTTTGCAGAGATGCAGACTAAGAATGTGAAAATGAAATCCTTGAGAGGATGTTAGCAGAACTGAAAATGGTCTCTAAGAAATTGATTTTTCCAATGAGCCAGTTGACAGAAGATACCCCTGGTTGTATGGTTTGTGCTCTTAATAGAACACTTAGAAGAATCTCAAAGATAAAACAGAGAAGAGTTTCCTTAGAAGCTGTGCTTTTATTTTCACGTGTCCTCTTACCTTTTTCATCACTACAAACGCTCAGACTGCAGATAAACAAACAGAAAATGAGAGTTTCCCTCAAATTGTAGTTTGGATAAAATATGAGAGTGTCAAAAAGAATGTACCCTCAGTATGTCACACAATATTAGTGTTTAGATTAGAGGCATGTTAATTACCAACAAGGTTTTTAAAGATGGTCAGCAACTAAACAATGGACTGCAGCAGTGCACGGCAGATGAAGTACCCACCCATAAAAATATATTGCCCAAAGATGGGAGGAAAACTTTCCAAGCGTGTTTTGTGTTATATAGAACTTAATAAAAAATACAAAATCAATAAAACAATGGGTCAAAGACAAGGCACTAAACAAACAAATAAAATGAAACGGAAAATTTCAGAGCTAGTAAAACAAATCAAGTTCAAAATATCAACATTTACAACCTTTACAATAAATTAGAAACAACAAGAGGCAGGAAAGACAGAGTGAAATATTGAATTTCTGCCCTGGGAGAAATACTTAGAATAATACATTCAATGGAGAAAAATAAACAAAAAGATTTTTTAAATTACAGATGAGAAATTTAGAAGCCAAAGATGAGCTAATATAAGGACAGTTGCTGTCTTTGAAGGAAAGATTAAAGTTAATGGGAAAAAAATCTATTAAGATATAGAAAAGAGGAAATTGTCTCCCAAATTGAGACATATTAGAATATCTTAGGTAAATTATGAATTTCTCAGGAAGAAACTTTCTTAGACATTTAGGAAGAATCAAATTTTTTTTTGTCTCCCATAAAGGATGAGAAGTAGGAAGTAATATATATCACAAATTTCTCCACAATTTTCAGTACCACCTAGGAAGTCTATAAAATTTCAAGGGAAAACAAAAATGACCTAAAATATTTATCCAGATAAGTTATCATTTATAGTATAGCTAAATTATCACATAGTAAAAATGACATTTGACAAACACTCTCAGAGAAGTAAGAACTCAGTAACTATGGCCCATATGATCTTTTCTCAAAGTAATTACTACTCACTCATGAAATCCAAGTAATAAGTGTATCAAAGAGGAATTCAGGAATAGAACTGGATTTGTAATGAGTATAGTAGGAAGAATTCTAACATGACCCTTTGAGATTCTTATGCCCTGGTTTATATGCCTTATATAATCCCCTCTTCTTGAGTGTGGATGGGTCTAAAAAATACGATCATATATCACTTCCTTGATTAGGTTATTAATTAGTTGACTTTAAATTTTAATCAAAAGAGAGCTTAACTTGTATGGATCTGACTTCATCAAGGGGGCCTTTACAGAACATGAAGTTTCAGAGAGAGATTCTCCTAGTAGCCTAAAAGAAAGCAAACAAACAAGTTATGATCTGCCAGTGAAGAGAAGTGGCTAGTAGTCAACAGCTAACAAGAAAATGGGGGCCTTGATCCTATAATCATAAGTAACTGAATTCTGCCAATAATTGTTTGATGCTGGAAGAGGACAAGCTCTAGGAGGAGCAGCCAGGCAGTGCCTGGAATCCAGTTTCATGAGACCCTGAGCTTAGGAGCTAGCTAGACCATGCCTGGACTCCTAACCCGATGGAAAATATGTGATAATAAATGTGTGTTGCTTATAGCTGCCAAATTTGTATTACTTTGTTACATAGCAACAGGATATTAATACAGTGAGCTTTTAAGCATGGAAGGTGGACATACTTGAAGAATTTGGATTTAAAAATATGACATCAGTATTATAAAATTTGAAGAGGAAAACTTATACGACTAATTAATTGAAGTAGTTGGGAAAAGGTAGATAGAAGAGTACAAGGCATAATCTTATTTTTAAGGCAGGAGTCATTCAAAGATGTATTAGAAAATTGTGACTGAAATGTAATGATTCCAAATTCTTAACGTTTACATAATGTTTTTCCTAATATAAGCAGGAATTTGGAGAACTTGTACTTTTATTAAAGGATTAATGATCTTGTCTATTGCTTTTTTTAAAACTACACTACTCCTATCTACTCTATTTACCTACATAGATCTGAAATGAGATTCACAGGAGCTAACCTCATAGTTACACAGGTAATTTTGGGGTTGTGAAGGTAATTTGGAGACAATGGGATTTTATGTATATTATGTAATTTTAGCTTTCCTTATTTTTGTATTGCTTAATATTTTCCCACACAATAATTATTCTAAAATTCTTTACAATTGTTATGCCTTCCTAAAGACTTGACCTCTGTGATTATGACGTAATGATTTTGTTTATCCTTGAAAATATTCCTTGTTCTGAAGTGTCATTTATCTGAAATTACCATGGCTTTACCTGCTCTCTTTTGATGCATGTTAGCATGGTATATCGGAGAAGGCAATGGCACCCCACTCCAGTACTCTTGCCTGGAGAACCCCATGGACGGAGGAGTCTAGTAGGCTGCAGTCCATGGGATCGCAAAGAGTTGGATGCGACTGAGCGAATTCACTTTCACTTTCATGCATTGGAGGAGGAAATGGCAACCCACTCCAGTGTTCTTTCCTGGAGAATCCCAGGGATGGGGGAGCCTGGTGGGCTGCCGTCTATGCGGTCGCACAGAGTTGGACACGACTGAGGCGACTTAGCAGCAGCGGTATGGTATATCCTTCTCTGGCTTTTGCTTTTAACCTGAGTGTTTAAAGGATTTCTTGAAGACAATGTATAGCTGGGTCTTATTATTGTTGTTGTTTTTAAATCTATTCTGACAATCTGTGACTTGTGCACTTCAATCATTTGCATTTAAAATGATTATAGATATAGCTGGGTTAATATCTACTATGTTGCTATCTATTTTTCTGTCTGTTTCCTTTTTCTTCTTTTTTTATCCCTCTTATTTTTCTGTCTTCTGGTTTCAGTTGAGCATTTACATGGTTATATTTCCACTCCACTCTTCACCTATTAGAAGTAATTATACTTCACCTATATTTCCACTCCACTCTTCACCTAAAAGAAGTAATTATACTTCTTTTTCATGTTTTTACAGTTGCTGTAGTGTTTGCAATACACATTCTGAACTGCTCTAAATCCGTTTACATCATGCCATTCTCCGGTCATAAGCAGTATTTCATTTTCCTGCTGGAAGTAAGCCTGCTGTCATTGTCTTCCTTGCTACTCTATAGTAAGGTGCCCTTCCACTCCCAACCCACCCCTGGCGTTTTTCTAGATTTTTCTCTTTGTCTTTAGTTTTCTACATTCTGAGTATCACATACCTAGATGCAGATGTTTTGTGCTTATCCTGTTTGGTGTTCTCTGAGATTTCTAAGACTGAGTTTTTGTATTTGTCATTAATTTTGGAAAATTCTTGACTATTTTTTCTCCAAACATTTCTTCTGCTTTTTTCTCTCCTCTTCTAGTACTCAAGTTCTAATAGGCTATAACTTTGGTAATTGTTTCACAGCTCCAGGGTATTCTATTTTTCCCCATTTTTTTTCTTTTTGCATTTCAGTTTGGGAAGTTTCTGTTGATACATCCTCAAGGTTGTTGATTCTCTCTGTGGCTGTGCCCACTCTATTGGTAAGCTCAGCAAAGATATTCTTCATTTATGCCACAGTGTTTTTTATTTCTAGTATTTCTTTTTTACTTCTTTTAGAGTTTCCACCTTTCTGCTTACATTATCCATATGTTCTTAGATGTTGTCTCCTTTTTGTTATAGCCCTAACATAGTAATCTTAGTTAATTCCTGTCTGGTAACTCCAACAGTGTTATTTCTGACTTTGCTTCTACTGCTTATGTTATTACTTCACACTGTTTTTTTTTTTTTTTTTTTGACCACAGGAAATACCATAGCCTTGACTAGACGGACCTTAGTCAGCAAAGTAATGTCTCTGCTTTTGAATATGCTATCTAGGTTGATCATAACTTTTCTTCCAAGGAGTAAGCGTCTTCTAATTTCATGGCTGCAATTACCATCTGCAGTGATTTTGGAGCCCCCCAAAATAAAATCTGACACTGTTTCCACTGTTTCCCCATCTATTTTCCATGAAGTGATGGGACTGGATGCCATGATCTTCGTTTTCTGAATGTTGAACTTTAAGCCAACATTTTCGCTCTCCTCTTTCACTTTCATCAAGAGGCTTTTGAGTTCCTCTTCACTTTCTGCCATAAGGGTGGTGTCATCTGCATATCTGAGGTGATTGATATTTCTGCCAGCAATCTTGATTCCAGCTTGTGTTTCTTCCAGTCCAGCGTTTCTCATGATGTACTCTGCATATAAGTTAAATAAGCAGGGTGACAATATACAGCCTTGACGGACTCCTTTTCCTATTTGGAACCAGTCTGTTGTTCCATGTCCTGTTCTAACTGTTGCTTCCTGGACTGCATACAGATTTCTCAAGAGGCAGGTTAGGTGGTCTGGTGTTCCCATCTCTTTCAGAATTTTCCACAGTTTATTGTGATCCACACAGTCAAAGGCTTTGGCTAGTATAAGTTTTTATGTTAATTTGGCTAGGAGTATGACTGTGTTTATTGTTTGTAGTAGCTGCAGGGATTTCAGATTCCTCTAGTACCCTTGTTTGTAGCTTTTTTAAAACTGGATTTCTCTACATACTTCTCCTCAGAGAGACACTATGCTTTCATTTCTAGATCTCTTAATTAACTGTTATTTTACTGGAGTCCTGTTATTTTACAGTCCCCCTGGAGTCAACAGGGGAAATAGTGGTGGGAAATATTCTGTAATCTAAAGAATAAATCTCAGTCTCGTAGTGGACCTGTGCTCCTGGGCTGTACCTTCACATGGATTTCTTGCTTCCCATTCCCCTCTTTTTGGTGAGACATGAAGGCAAGAGGCACCTAGAGATGGAGAACTACCCTTTCTCCAAGTGGAATGAGACTCTGGTAAAGTCCTTTTCTTCATAGAATGGCACTTTGATATAGAGGATATTTTATACCTATTTCACAATGGCTGTTCTCCTCCTCATGCCAAAGCCACAAAGAGGTCTTTGTTATCTCTTCACCATGAGAATCTTGCAGGATTTCTGCAAATAAAGCCCATTAAAATGTGGTGGCCCTTTTATGATAGTGACCGCTTTATGACTGTGGCCCCCAGGAATTTCTCATTCTTAAGTTAGTCCACACTTAGCCTCAAGCAATTTATAAGAATACCCTATCAGTTATTACTACTGGTTTATGGCTCCAGTGGTTTATATAAGCAGATCTTGGCTAACACTTTCTGGATTCACTTGTCTCTCTAGATTTTCTGAAAAATATTTATTCATTTGGCTGTGCTGAGTCTTAGTTGCGACATGTGAACTCCTAGTTGTGGCATGTGGGAACTAGTTTCCTGACCAGGAATTGAACCCGGCTCCCTGCATTGGGTGTACAGAGTCCTAGTCACTGGACCACCCTTCTAGAGAAGTCTTCATCTCTAGATTTTGAGCTTTCAGTTTGTCTTACAACCTTCTTTTTCTCATGAGTTCAAGAAAAATTGTTGGCTTCCAGTTTATTCAACTTTTTCTTGTTGTAAGAAAGAGATGATGGCTTCCAAATTCTTTTCAGGTCATAGATGAACCTGGAAGATCTTGCACTTATTTTTAAATCATGGAAATACATGAAATCACCAAAGGACCAATTGTAGAGAAATGTCATAAGGTTTTTAACACTTCAATAATTAGATATCAGACATAATATGGTAGTGGGTACTGAGGTAGCTTACGAGAGATGGAATAAATGCCAGGAGACTGTGAAGTCATAAAGACCAAGAAAATAAAGAATTTCAAGAGAAGTGAGTGATCAAGTGATTGAATGTTCCTGAGAGGCCAAGAAAGCCCTAAAGAGGGTTGTGCATATTTGATTTGTCAGAAATCATATAATAAGATTAAGATAACAGTAATCTTAGTAGAAGGAGCTAGGAAGAGTGTGGGTGTGTGTGTCTATGTGTGTATTGAGGAAAGCAGAAATCAGACTGAAATGAGTAAAAGTTTTTATTAAAGAATATGTGAAGACATCATGATTTAATCCTGTTTTCAAAGAGAAGTTTTCATCGGGAAGAATATTTTTACCTTTAGCCTTGAATTATTTAGGAGAAGCCCAGAAAAGTTACTGAAAATCTGTTCCCTGCCTATAAAACTAAATTTGAAAAATAGGAATAATAGCAAACCAAATAAATTATACCATTAATGTGGCAATAATGGTTTTTAAAAATCCCTGGATGCTTAAAAAGCAGAACATTACTTCTCTAAGGAAAACTCTATGGTCTAAATTTAGGGAGTCTAGTACAGTCAGTTAAGAATTTTAGAAAATAAAATTGTCCATTTGGCAAAGAAGAAGAGCTGTGGTATTGGGAAATCACTTTTGAAAGATCCCTATATATGTATCCAGGATTTTTAAGGAATAGTGTGAAGCCACAGTATATGTGTTGTGCTGTTAATCTTTAGGATCAACCTGGGAGAAAGCACGGCTCCTTTTTCAGAAGTGAATTAACCTTCCCATTTCCCAGACCCCTGAGAAACAGACCTTACAACCCTCTCTACTTCAAGGACAAAGAGTTTAGTAAGTGCATTAGAGCCTGCCTTTGAAATAGAATTTAATCAGGCATTCTAGAGGAGGCAGACTCCATCAGGGCCAAGGCAGTGGGTCTAATTGCTTTAATTTGTGCTCTGTGTACTCCGAGCATTTTGACCTGGTGTAGGGCTAGATGTCAAATGAGATTTCTCAATTAGGGTGAAACAACTTAGTCTAGCCAGGTGAGTTTCACAATGACCCTCCGAAACTTCCCTTCTTACTGTGAATCTAATGATACTAAAGATTTTCATAGAACAAATTCATCATTCATTAACTCTAAAACAAATTCACTTTGTCCAGGAACACTGCTCTTTCAAATCTAGCTGCATGAATTCTTCTTAACATATACCACCATCGTGTTAGAGGAGGCTGAATCTCAAATGTACACGTCTACACAAATTCCTGCTGACTTCCAAGATCAACTACTACGTCAGATACCCACTGGGAGATTAGGACACAGCAGGATATAACAGGGCCTTAGACAATGTAATCAGCCATCCTGTTCTCTGAGGCAGGTTTCCTGATGAGCAGACAGAATGAAAACTCTGATAGGGAGGCAGCCAAAGAAGTGAGCACATGTGGCTCAAGTGTTCATGACACTCTTCTCGTACTTATATTCTGAATTTTATCTTCTTATAAATATATTTCCTAAGTTTGCTCTGTGTCTACACTCAGACTTGGAGTTCCTTTCACACAGCTCTTTCTAGTTAATGTGTGTCAGGACAGTCTCTTCAGATCTTTTATCCCCTAATGAATTTTTCAAAAAGAATTTTTCATGAGTAGTTGCTGGTACTGCCATGGCTTTTCCGTTTCCTTTCCTTTTATTTAGTTTTCTTTATTCTTCATGGGTGCTTTTACTTTTAATAATGATCATGCCGTTGGTTTCCTTTCACCACCTAAAAGTGAAAGGAACCAAGTACTTATTTCTCAAGAAATACTTCTTTTTAATGTAAACAGTTCCTCACGTAAAAACATAACTCTGAAACAAGCTACATTTTCTTTACTGCAACGCGTATGAAGTGAAAGCCTCACGTAGTTTGAAGGGAGGATAATTTAAATTTTATCAGCAAAGAGCAGCAGAGGTAATGCCAGGAACCTCTGAAGGAAAGCTTGGCTGCTTCAAAGCTGACCCACTGGGGTGAAAGAAGACAGTTTTGTTTTAGAGATGAAAGTTGACTAGGTAAATTTTTTTTTTTTTTAGATTTCATCACATTTTATTCAAGGGCTTCCTTGATGGCTCAGCAGGTAAAGAATTCCCCTGCAATGCAGATGAGGGTTCAATCCCTGGGTCAGGAAGAGCCCCTGGAGAAGGAGATGGCAACCAGATCCAGAATTCTTGTCTTTAAAAGCCCATGGACAGAGGAGCCTGGCAAGCTACAGTCCAAAGGTTCACAAAGAATTGGACACAACTAAGCATTCAGGCACATTTTATTTACTATTGCTTGCCTAGATTCCATGGTGTAAGGCAGCAGTCTCATGGGAAATGTGATTCTTCTCTCTGGCCATTTGACTACCTCTCTCTGACCTCTTGTTAATATAAAGACAGACATGCTTTTATACTTCATGTAAACATTTTCATCACGGAAATTTCAAAAATGAAAAGCAAAGAGCTAAAGTTCAAAAACATGATTCATCTTGAGGAAAAAAGAAACTTAAAAAAGTGAAAGCAAAGGTACCTTGGTGTTAGCTTTTTGTTTGGCTGGCATTCATCTCTCATTTATGGAAAAAGACGAGTCAATATTTCATCGATACTTTTTTTTTTATATAAAGATAGCTTTCAAAAGGAGATTAAGAAACCTAGTTTCTCTCTAAACCTAAGTGATTTATAAATCTAGCTATAAGCAGGCTTATCAAAAGATAGGCATTTCATTTAAGAGTGAATTTGTGAAAAGAAATTAAGAATATCTACAATAAATAAAATAGTTCTAGATTCACAAGGCAGACAAATGTTGTTAAGCAAAAATAAAATTAGTTTTCCTTTATTTTTTGTTTGTTTTTAAGAGAGAGACAGCTAAACTAATTTCTCTCCAAAATGTCTTTAGCTTAAATGCCCTTTGGTATTTAATAACGTGACCTCAATATTAAAGCTTCTAGAAAAACATTCACGGGCTGAGTTTGTGAAGCTATCAAACTTTACCTTTACATTTCCAGTAGTTTATTGTTGGATCATTCAGGATAACTACTGCTGCTGCTAAGTCACTTCAGTTGTGTCTGACTCTTAGTGACCCCATGGACTGCAGCCTATCATGCTTTTCTATCCATGGGATTTTCCAGGCAAGAGTACTGGGGTGGGTTGCCATTGCCTTCTCCGCCAGGATAACTAGGGATATGAAAATAATCCATCTGTCCAAACTTACTTTTCATGCATTTATGTTTATAATTTGTTTTACCATGAATGCAGTGTGGAAGTTGAGAGTTTGAGAAGGCTCTTATCAGGTAAGATTGAGGTCCATAGAGATTTTTCTCCTTCAGTTGATGAGTGTCAGAGCTAGCATTAGGACCCAGTGACCCTGGCTCCAGGACCAGAGTGATTTTCCATCTATGAAATGTTTTGCTTCCTCCTGAGGCATAATTAGACAAAAGTGTTTACTAACTAGTAGTACATGATAAGAAAGGAGTAAAATTAGATGCCTTCTTAGTTGATCTAAAATAATAACTTTGACGTTTTCTTTGACATTCCTAGGTAAGATAGACACTTCAAATTCCCAGAACTTGTATTACACAGTTGTGTAACATATTTTCTTATCTTTATCTGTGTCCCGCTAGCCTGTGAGCTATTTGAAATTAAAATAAAAACTAACACATTTATAATACTAGAGGCCAGCATTGTTGAAGGGGCTTATAAAAATGCACAAACATCTAAGTTAGTAAATAGTGCAGAAGAGGAAAGAGAAAGGCAACCAGTATCTACTCACTGTCCACTGTGGACAAGGCTATGTGATTTACATATGTTATTTTACTTGTAAAATATTGTTTCTCACAGCAAACTTATGAAGTTAATATTTATTATACCTTTTAATAGATGAAGTTGAGAAAGACTTTATTTATATATATATAACTAAAGGGGTTAAATTACTCTCTGAAAATCATACATACAGTAAACTAATATTTGACTCCAGGTATGACCAATTCAAAGCTGAAACATCCATCTCAGGCCTAATACCTACAGGTAATAATGGTGAGTATTTATTCTCCCCCAGCCAGTAAACTGGATTTCCCTGGTGACTCTGTGGTAAAGACCCTCTTTGGCAATGCAGGAGAAGTGAGTTCAATCTCTTAGTTGGGAATATCCCCTGGAGAAGGAAATGGCAATCCACTCCATTATTCTTGCCTGGGAAATCCCATGTACAGAGCTGGCAGGCTACAGTCCATGTTGTCACAAAGAGTCGGACATGACTTTGTGACTGAACTAAGTTGTTCAGTGGCCAAGTCATGTCCAGCTCTTTGTGGCCTCATGACCTGCAGTATGCCAGGCTTCCCTGTCCTTCGCTATCTCCTTAAGTTTGCCCAGACTCATGTCCATGAGTCAGTGATGCCATCCAACTATCTCATCCTCTGTTGCCCCCTTCTCCTCTTGCCCTTAATCTTTCCCAGCATCAGGGTCTTTTCCAGTGAGTCAACTCTTTACATAAGGTGGCTAAAGTATTGTAGCTTCAGCTTCAGCATCAATCCTTCCAATGAATATGCAGGGTTGATTTCCTTTAGGATTGACTGGTTTGATCTCCACTCAATTAAGAGTTGTTCATACAATACGTAACTTCTTTACAACAATTCTAAAGAAGTACTCATTATTGTTAACGCCATTTTACAGATTATAAAACAGATTTAGAAAGATTAACTATGGAATTTTCCAGGAAAGAATATTGGAGTGGGTTGTCATTTCCTACTCCAGGGGTTCAAAGTCATATAGATTGATAAATGCCAAAGCAGGATTTACAAGCAGGTATGAGTGATTTGAAAATCAACGTATTTGAAACTGAATCAAATATATATATGCATGATTGTTGGAAAACTAAAAAACAAATGTATCAGATGCCTGTGCTGCACTGCAGGTCATCCCCTAATTTCAGCATAGCTGTGACATACAATTCCCTATATGTTAGCTCCTGTGTCAAGAATATAGATTAATAGTTGTATACATATATACATATATATGTGTGTGTGTGTGTGTGTGTGTGTGTGTGTGTGTATGTTTGTGTTTATGTATATACACACATATACACCACATCTTCTTTATCCATTCATCTGATGATAGACAGATGCTTTCTCATCTTGGCTATGTAAATAATACTGTTATGAACATTGGGTGCATATATCTTTTGAAATAGTATTTTTTGGGGAGGTATACCCAAGAGTGGAATTTCTGAGTCATATTGTAGTTTTATTTTTAAATTTTTGGGAAATTGCCACACTGTTTTTCGTTCCTACCAACAATGTACTAGGATTTCCTTTTCTCCACATCCTTGCCAACACTTGTTATTTGTTGTCTTTTTTGATGATAGTCATTCTGACAGGGGTAGTAGCTCAGCTGATAAAGAAACCACTGCAATGCAGGAGACCCCTGTTCAATCCCTGGGTCAGGAAGATCCCCTGGAGAAGGAATAAGCTACCCACTCCAGAATTCTTGGGTTTCCCTGGTAGCTCAGATGGTAATGAATCTACCTGCAATGTGGGAAACCTGGGTTCAATCCCTGTGCTGGGACAATCCCCTGGAGAACGGATAGGCTACTCACGCCAGTATTCTTGGGCTTCTCTAGTGGCTCAGATGGTAAAGAATCCACCTGCAATGTGGGAAACCTGGATTCGATCCTTGGGTTGGTAAGATCCCCTGGAGGGCACAACAACCATTTCAATATTTTTGCCTCGACAGAGGAGCCCTGAGGGCTATCGTCCATGGTGTCCCAGAGTCAGACATGACTGAGTGACTAAGCACACATTCTGACAGGTGTGAAATGATGTCTCACTGTGGTTTTGGTTTGAATTTCCCTGTTGATTAGAGATAATCCATGGCATCCTGCAGGGCTCTCTCATTGTCTTGGGGCTTGTCCCTATCCGCTAGTGGGTGAAGTCAGGTCCTGGGGTTTCTGTCTTCAGCATATCTTATTATTTTATTAAGGTATAGTTGATTTGTAATCTTATTTTAGTTTTAGGTATACCACATAGTGATTCAAATTTTTAGAGATTATACTACATTTAAAGTTAAAATATTGGCTGTAATCCCTATGCTGAACAATATATCCTTGTTTAATTTATTTTTTATACATAGTAGTTAAATTCATAAATTTATTAACCTCATAAATTCCTACCCTTATCTCCCTCCACCATCCCAGTTTGTACTCTGTTATTTGTGAGTCTGTTTCTGTTTTGGTCTATTAATGAGTTTTTTGTTTTTAGATTTCACATGTAAGTGATAACATATAGTATTTTTCTTTCTCTGCCTGACTTATTTCACTAAGCATAATACCCTCTGGGTTCATCTATGTTGTTTCAAATGGCAAAATTTCATTCTTTTTTATAGTTGAGTAGTATTACAGTGTGTGTGCATGCGTTTATGTACACATACATCTTCATCCACTCATCTGTTTGTGGGCACTTGGGTTGTTTCCACGTGGGAGATCCCTGGTTTGGAAGATCTGAAGAAGGGAATAGCAATCTACTCCAGTACTCTTGCCTTGAATTCCATGGACAGAGGAGCCTGTTGGGCTACAGTCCATGGGGTTGCAAAGAGTTAAACTTAACTGAGCGACTAACACACACAGGTTGCTTCCATGTCTTCAGTTCAGTTGCTCAATCGTGTCCAACTCTGCAACCCCACGGACTGCAGCATGCCAGGCTTCCCTGTCCATCACCAACTCCTGGAGCTTGCTCAAACTCATATCGGTGATGTCATCCCACCATCTCATTCTCTGTCATCCCCTTCCCTTCCTGCCTTCAATCGTTCTCGGCATCAAGGTCTTTTCCAGTGAATCAGTTCTTTGCATCAGGTGGCCAAAGTATTGGAGTTTCAGCTTCAGCATCTGTCCTTCCAATGAATATTCAGGACTGATTTCCTTTAGAATTGACAGGTTGGATCTCCTTGCAGTCCAAGGGACTCTCAAAAGTCTTGTCCAATGCCACAGTTCAAAAGCATCAATTCTTCAGTGCTCAGCTTTCTTTATGCTCACATCCACACATGATTTCTGGAAAAACCAATTATAAACAATGCTAATATGAACAACATTGGGGTACAGGTATCTTTTTAAAATTAGTGTTATTGTTTTATTTGGCTATATACCCAGAACTGGAATGACTAGATCTTAAAGTAGTTGATGAAAGTGAAAGAGGAGAGTGAAAAAGTTGGCTTAAAGCTGAACATTCAGAAAACTAAGACCATGGCATCTGGTCCCATCACTTCATGGCAAATAGATGGGGAAACAGTAAAAACAGTGTCAGATTTTATTTTCTTGGGCTCCAAAATCACTGCAGATGGTGACTGCAGCCATGAAATTAAAAGCCGCTTACTCCTTGGAAGGAAAGTTACGACCAACCTAGATAGCATATTCAAAAGCGGAGACATTACTTTGCTAACAAAGGTCCATCCAGTCAAGGCTATGGTTTTTTCAGATGCTTTCTCATCTTGGCTATGTAAATAATACTGTTATGAACATTGGGTGCATATATCTTTTGAAATAGTATTTTTGGGGGAGGTATATACCCAAGAGTGGAATTTCTGAGTCATATTGTAGTTTTATTTTTAAATTTTTGGGAAATTGCCACACTGTTTTTCATTCCTACCAACAATGTACTAGGGTTTCCTTTTCTCTACATCCTTGCCAACACTTGTTATTTTTTGTCTTTTTTGATGATAGTCATTCTGACAGGGCTAGTAGCTCAGCTGGTAAAGAATCCACTGCAATGCAGGAGACCCCTGTTCAATCCCTGGGTCAGGAAGATCCCCTGGAGAAGGAATAGGCTACCCACTGCAGAATTCTTGGGTTTCCCTGGTAGCTCAGATGGTAATGAATCCACCTGCAATGCAGGAGACCCCTGTTCGATCCCTGGGTTGGGACGATCCCCTGGAGAACGGATAGGCTACTCACGCCAGTATTCTTGGGCTTCTCTAGTGGCTCAGATGGTAAAGAATCCATCTGCAATGTGGGAAACCTAGATTCGATCCTTGGGTTGGTAAGATCCCCTGGAGGGCACAACAACCATTTCAATATTCTTGCTTCGACAGAGGAGCCCTGAGGGCTATCGTCCATGGGGTCCCAGAGTCAGACATGACTGAGTGACTAAGCACACATTCTGACAGGTGTGAAACGATGTCTCACTGTAGTTTTGGTTTGAATTTCCCTGTTGATTAGAGATAATCCATGGCATCCTGCAGGGCTCTCTCATTGTCTTGGGGCTTGTCCCTATCCACCAGTGGGTGAAGTCAGGTCCTGGCATTTCTGTCTTCAGCATATCTTATTATTTTATTAAGGTATAGTTGATTTGTAATCTTATTTTAGTTTTAGGTATACCACATAGTGATTCAAATTTTTAGAGACTATACTACATTTAAAGTTAAAATATTGGCTGTAATCCCTATGCTGAACAATATATCCTTGTTTAATTTATTTTTTATACATAGTAGTTAAATTCATAAATTTATTAACCTCATAAATTCCTACCCTTATCTCCCTCCACCATCCCAGTTTGTACTCTGTTATTTGTGAGTCTGTTTCTGTTTTGGTCTATTAATGAGTTTTTTGTTTTTAGATTTCACATGTAAGTGATAACATATAGTATTTTTCTTTCTCTGCCTGACTTATTTCACTAAGCATAATACCCTCTGGGTTCATCTATGTTGTTTCAAATGGCAAAATTTCATTCTTTTTTATAGTTGAGTAGTATTACAGTGTGTGTGCATGCGTTTATGTACACATACATCTTCATCCACTCATCTGTTTGTGGGCACTTGGGTTGTTTCCACGTGGGAGATCCCTGGTTTGGAAGATCTGAAGAAGGGACTAGCAATCTACTCCAGTACTCTTGCCTTGAATTCCATGAACAGAGGAGCCTGTTGGGCTACAGTCCATGGGGTTGCAAAGAGTTAAACTTAACTGAGCGACTAACACACACAGGTTGCTTCCATGTCTTCAGTTCAGTTGTTCAATCGTGTCCAACTCTGCAACCCCACGGACTGCAGCATGCCAGGCTTCCCTGTCCATCACCAACTCCTGGAGCTTGCTCAAACTCATATCGGTGATGTCATCCCACCATCTCATTCTCTGTCATCCCCTTCCCTTCCTGCCTTCAATCGTTCTCGGCATCAAGGTCTTTTCCAGTGAATCAGTTCTTTGCATCAGGTGGCCAAAGTATTGGAGTTTCAGCTTCAGCATCTGTCCTTCCAATGAATATTCAGGACTGATTTCCTTTAGAATTGACAGGTTGGATCTCCTTGCAGTCCAAGGGACTCTCAAAAGTCTTGTCCAATGCCACAGTTCAAAAGCATCAATTCTTCAGTGCTCAGCTTTCTTTATGCTCACATCCACACATGATTTCTGGAAAAACCAATTATAAACAATGCTAATATGAACAACATTGGGGTACAGGTATCTTTTTAAAATTAGTGTTATTGTTTTATTTGGCTATATACCCAGAACTGGAATGACTAGATCTTAAAGTAGTTGATGAAAGTGAAAGAGGAGAGTGAAAAAGTTGGCTTAAAGCTGAACATTCAGAAAACTAAGACCATGGCATCTGGTCCCATCACTTCATGGCAAATAGATGGGGAAACAGTAAAAACAGTGTCAGATTTTATTTTCTTGGGCTCCAAAATCACTGCAGATGGTGACTGCAGCCATGAAATTAAAAGCCGCTTACTCCTTGGAAGGAAAGTTACGACCAACCTAGATAGCATATTCAAAAGCGGAGACATTACTTTGCTAACAAAGGTCCATCCAGTCAAGGCTATGGTTTTTCCAGTGGTCATGTATGGATGTGAGAGTTGGACTATAAAGAAAGCTGAGCACTGAAGAATTGATGCTTTTGAACTGTGGTGTTGGAGAAGACTCTTCAGAGTCCCTAGGACTGCAAGGAGATCCAACCAGTCCATTCTAAAGGAGATCACTGCTGGGTGTTCATTGGAAGGACTGATGCTGAGGCTTAAACTCCAATACTTTGGCCACCTCATGTGAAGGGTTGATTCATTGGAAAAGACTCTGATGCTGGGAGGGATTGGGGGCAGGAGGAGAAGGGGCCGACAGAGGATGAGATGGCTGGATGGCATCACCGACTCGATGGACGTGAGTCTGAGTGAACTCTGGGAGTTGGTGGTGGACAGGGAGGCCTGGCGTGCTGCAATTCATGGGGTTGCAAACATTTGGACACGACTGAGTGACTGAACTGAACTGAATTTTTAATTTTTTGAGAAAACTTCTTACTATTTTCCACAGTTGCTGCTCCAATTTACATTTCTATTAATACCAGCAGTGTGCAAAATGTTCCCTTTCCTACACATCCTCACCAACATTTGTTATTTGTGGTCTTTTGATTGTGTCAATTTTGTCAGGTATGAGATAATATCTCATAACTGTTTGTGTTTTGATCGTCTGTTTCCACTTCACTAGGTTCCTCTGGGGGTTTGCCTTGTTCTTTTGTTTAGAACATGTTGCTCATTTTGCCTACTTTGCTGTTTTTACTTCTCTGTATTTGGTAGGTTGGTTACATTTTCCAACCTTGGAGAAGTGACCTTTTGTAGGAGACATCCTGTGAATCCCAGTAGCACACTCCATCTCTAGTCGCCAAAGCTATATGCTCTAGAGGTGCTCATGGGTGGGTGGTTTCGTGGCCACGCTTCCTGGATCTAGTATCAGCTCATGGGTGGGGCCAATTCCTGACTGTTGACTCAAGGGGTTCCAAAAACGGGTGCTGGGCTTCTCCTGAGTGGTACTGGATCCCAGAGAAGGCTGGCTAATGAATTCTAGGTATCTCTGAGCTAGCTTTGGCCTGTTGGTGGGGGAAGTGGGGCTCAGTGGTTCCCAGCACCGCTGCTGGCCTGCTGGTGGGTTGGCTGCGTCCTGCCATGGCATCCTTCAGAGCTTGGTTGTCCTGGGGCTTGTGCCTGCCCACTAGTGGGTGCAGTCAGGTCCCTTCAGCATCCTGGGCTTCCCAGATCTATGTCTGCACCTTGGTGTATGGGGCTAGATTCTGGACCCTCTGGTAGGCACGGCCATGTCTAGGGGAGGCTATGGACCCGGGGTTTATAAAGCAGCCTGCCTGGAGGTAGGTGGGGCTGCTCCCCACTTGGTTAGTCACTTGGCATGAGGCTTCCCAGTATTGGTGCCTACAGGCTGGTGGATGAGGGTAGTGCTGGGTCCTGAGGATAACAAGCTAGAGGGAGGGTTTCAGAATGCTGCTTGCCAGTATCAGTGTCCATGTGGTAGAATAAGCTCCCCCAAATGGCTGCTGCCGGTATCTGTGTCCCAGTGTGATCCTAAGTTGCCTCTGACTATGAGATTCTCCAAACCATCAGGTGGGTCTGATCCAGGTTCCTTTCAAACTGCTCCTTTTGCCCTGGGTCTCTGTGTGAAATATTTTTGGGCATCATTTTTAGTGTGGAGTCTTTATTTCCCATAATCCTTTTATCGGGGGAGTTTGTAATTTCCTCAGTTCTGTCTTGCTGCAGCAATTACTTGAAGCGACGGATGGACCAGTGTTACAGCTCATGTTACACATTGAATCTCCCCCCAAAAAACCCTTTGAAAGCCAAATGTTCTGAGAGTATGTCTTCCCAGGACAGGACATTTAGCTTGGGGAATCCAGTGTGAAGCTTAGACCCCTCTCTCGTGTTGAGGAGAACATCTGCAATTTTAGTTAATCACCTGTTTGTGGGTTGCCCACCCCAGGGGTATGGTCTCCACTATCCTATACCTCTACCTCTCCTGCCCACCTTTTGGCTTCTTCTTTATATTTTTAGTTGCAGAAGGTATTTTCCAGTCTTCCTCATCAATAGTTTCTCAGTAAATAGCTATAATTTTGGTTTACCCATGAGAGAAGGTGAGCTCAGCGTCTTCCTACTCCACCATCTTGCAGTTTTCCTCTGGAGACTAGTGATGTTCAGCATCTTTTCATGTGCCTGTTGGCCACTGTATGTCTTCTGTGGAAAAATGCCTATTATCTTTTAATTGAATTGCTTGGCTTTGATATTGATTTGTGTGAGTTTTAAAATTTGTTTTGGATATTAACTCCCTTATCAGATATATCATTTGCAAATATCTTCTCCTATTCAATACTCAGCCATAAAAAAGGAGAAAAAAAAAACCAAAAACTGAAATTTTTCCACTAGCAAAAACATGGATGGACCTGGAAGGTATTGTGCTTAGTGAAGTAAGTCAGACAAAGACAGAAAAATATTACATGTTTTCATGTCCATGTGGCATCTAAAAAATAAGTGAACAAATATAACAAAACAGAAACAGACTCACAGAGAACAAACTAGTGGTTACCAGAGGGGAGAGGGGTGGAAGGGAGAGAAAAAGAGCAAAACAGCTGCAGAGAATTAAGAGATACCAACTACTAGGTATAAACTCAATACGTTACAATGATGTAATGTTCAACATGGGGAATATAGTCAATATTTTCAATAATTCTATATGGAGTATAATCTATAAAAATATCAAATTACTGTGCTATAAATCTGAAACTAATATTGTAAGTCACTGTACTTTAATTAAAAAAAAAAAAAAGAGCATAGACTTTTCTCTATCAGATGCCAGAAAGACCACTCTTCAGGGCATGCATAATCTATTAAGTGCAGGGGATTTAACTCCCTCAGTGACAAGTCTTAACCAACAGGGCTCAGAAGTCAGTGGATAACAGTTCCCATCCTATGGTGGATCAGTTCTGGAGCTTACTGTTTATGGTTCCTCAGAGTTTCTAGTGGGATTGAACCCAGATTCCCAGCTAATTAAAAACTTTTTATAGATTTTTCTTTCTTTTTTTTTACCAAAACCATATAGATGACTATAAGACATGTTAAAAAACAAACTCCTGAGCAGAGTAAGGCTTTGCTCAGTTACTGGCCTCAATATTAGCTTTTGTAACCAGAGTTATAAAATAAGCCCAATAATACAATAATTGAAGAAATTGACTGTAACTGCCTATCACTCCATTTTCCCCTCTTCTCCTATTAAAACCAAAGTTCTGTCTTAACAACTGCAGTTGTATTCCTTCTAACTGTTCCCTATTGTGCCTGCCTCCAAATACACAAACACACAGACTCAATTTTTAAAAATTGTATTAAATCCATGCATGTTTCTCTTATGAATAGAACCTATGATGTAATTTAAAAATTTCTAAAAAAATACTTGAAATTTTGAAAAGTATAAAAACATCAACTTTTAAAATTTGGAATCTTCGTATGTATAAGGTATTTAGGTTGCTAAATTAAAAATAGATTCCAAATTTCAGCTTTTCAGAAAAAAACAAACCTCTTACAAGAATGAGAGCCTTCCTCTGCATTACTAAATTTGTGGGAGTGGAATTTCTTGAAATAATTGTTTTAAGTGCAAATATTTCAGCATCAAGTTTCAGGCTTTTAAAAAACATATATGTATATGTTCTCTTTCAAATTGTTTTCCCATTTAGGTTGTTGCAGAATATTGAGCAGAATTCCCTGTGCTGTATGGTAGGTCCTTGTTGATTATCCATTTTAAGCTATCCCCTCCCCCACCTTTCCCCCTTGGTAACCATAAGTGAGTCTGCTTCTGTTTTGCAGGTAAGTTTATTTGTATCATTTCTTTTTAGATTCTGTTTGAAAATGATATCATATAATATTTCTCTTTCTCTGACTGACTTCATTCAGTGTGACAATCTCTACATCTGTCCATGTTGCTGCAAATGGCATTATTTTATTCTTTCTGATGGTTGAATACTATTCCATTGTATATATGTTCAACATCTCATTATGCATTCCTTTGTTAATGGACATTTAGGCTACTCCCGTGTCTTGGCTATTGTAAACAGTGCTGCAATGAATACTGGGCTGCACATATCCTTTCAGACCCTATTTTTCTCTGGATATATGTCTAGGAGTGGGATTTCAGGGTCATATGATAGCTCTGTTTTTAGTTCTTTCAGGAACCTCCATACTGTTCTCCATAGTGGCTGTACCAATTTACATCCCCACCAACAATGTAGGAGTGTTCTGTTCTCTCCGCACCCTCTCCAGCGTTTATTGTGCATGGATTTTTTGATGATAGCCATTTTGGATGGGGTTGAAGTCATATCTCACTGTAGTTTTGATTTGCATTTCTCTAGTAATTAGCTATGTTGAACATCTTTTCATGTGCCTCTTGGCTATCTGTATGCCTTCTTTTTAGTAATCACACCGGTGATCCAGGAGGTTGAGCTTACTAGGTAGTTTCAGTGACTAAAAGATGGTATCCTTTGAATATTTGAGGCTCCAGTACTGTTTTATGCCCATCACCCTCCAAGACTTTTCCACAGATTGAGGAAAGGATCACTGATTAATCTGTTTGAGATTAACAGCCACCCAAATTTTATTTTATTTTGGTATGGTTTTATTCTATTTTGTTACTTTTTTGTTTAGCTTGTTTGTTTGTTTACTTGAATGTTTAGTGAACATTTCAGTGTGATAGGGAAATATGTCTAAATTGTTGCCTTATTGCAGTTTTTTCATGGTTATTTCTTGGGTGATTTCGAAATTCAACATTATGTTAAAACATTCAACTTCATTCATGTGCAAAATGATGAAACTCACTAGAAAACTGCATCAGGTAGGTATTTCCTAACAATTTGTATCGCTGCATAAGACAATCAGTGATATTTTAGGGAAGATCATGCTATAAATGAAATGCAAGAAGATGATGTCTGATGTTGAAAGAAGGAAGAAGGGATAGAAAATGCCATCTAAAAGAAAGAAGAAAGAATAGAAGAGTAGTTAGTTCTAATAGCATTTAGTGGATTATATACCAAGTATTTCAGCAATCCCATATTTTTATACATTAGCTAATGTATCCAATATTTAGTAATGTATGAGTCTTAAGTGTATTATTTTTTGTTTTGGAGGATGCTTTGAGTAATGAAGAAACTCTGATGTTGCTTACCTGAATTCTCTTAATGCTTTTTTTCTTTGAAATGTATTGAGGGATGTACTACATCAATTAGAATTCATTTTTTTCAGGCATATACTGAGCCCACTTAAAGAATGCAGAGAATGTTGTCTTTGTAAAATATGCTGGGTCAAAATCAAGTCATTTGATCTAGTGTAATCTCTACTTCAACAGCTAAAGCATCATTCAAAAGGCATTTGAATCAAGTGATCTTTGTCAGGTCTGCTGAAGATCTGGTCATTTTCAGAGTTGACTTCAAATGGCTGAGATTATAACCCACATCACAAAACAGCCACTTTTGCCCTCTAAACGGAACTGGTGAACTGCATAGTTACCAGAAGACCCACATCAGGTATTTTTGCTGAGCAATAAAACATTTGTGTGACTCACTCTATTGTGGTGGTCTGGAACCAAACCTGCAATATCTCTGAGGTATACCTGTGTTTCTACTGCTTAGTAGAGAGATAAGATTCAGTATGATGGGTATGTACCCCATCTCCTGATAAGAGGAATGTCCAAAAAATTTCTTGGCCATGTTTTAAAATGACAAAAACTTACTTGCAGTTCTTCCATTTGTGTGATTCACTAATTCCCTCTCAAGATCTCCTCAGTGTCTCATTCCATTAGAATAAGCTAAGGCTTGAGTTACAAAGTCTCATCTCAATCAAATCCAAGTACAAATGAACATCTTTGAATTCAGATCATTGGGTACAATTTTTCAAAAAATTCCTTCTTGATCTGAAGTCCTATCAACTAGAGAGACAAGTACTACCACCTATACAACCCTCTCCCATATATATATACCCTATATATTATGGTGAGTCAGCTTAGGATAACTTCAGGAGACATTCTTATTCGAAAAGGGGAAGCACAAGACATACAGTAGTCACTGAGAATGAGTCCCTATATCTCCTGGCTTTTTCCACTGAAGTCTTGGTTTCATCTTCTAAATTATCATTCATTTTCCATAAAATACAGTCCCCCATTTGTAGCTGAATAATTTTTTTGCCTGCTCTTGTCCATAGGAGCTTGGAATCCAAAGATGTCTTTTCATTTCATACTGATTCTGTCCTTTTAAATTCAAGTTGGTGCTTTGACCAAAACGATTGCCTTTAAAAACTATGGAGTTTCTATGAATGGTTTTAGAACTCTATCTTAGGCAGATAAGACTGTTATAACTAAATACCATAGATTGGGTGGTTTAACAACTATTTATTTCTAACAGTTCTAAAGCCTGGGAAGTCAAAATGAAGGTGCTGGCAGACTTAGGTTCTTTGTGAGCTCCCTGCCTGGCCTGAAGACAGCCAGCTTCTTGCTGTGTTTCCCGTAGCCTTTCCTCAGTGCCTCACTCTCCTCAATCTGATTTCCTCCTAAAGACTTCACCTGCAAATGCCTTCACATTGAGGGTTAGGGCTTCAACATATGCATCTAGGAGAAGCACAGTCACTCAGTGTAGAATAGACTCACTCCATTTGACCAAAAGCTAAGATAGAACTCTGAAACAGTTCATAGAAACTCCAAAGTTTTTAAAGCACCTAGTTAGAAGCACCGGCTTGAATGTGGTGATGGGAAAATGAAAATTAAAAAACAAAACAAAACAAAAAACAGACTTCAATCTATATTAAATAAATAAATAGAAAGGGAGCAATTAAAAAATATATATTTCTACCAATGGTTCTTAATGTTCATATTGCTGTTCAGAATTCTGGTAATAAAGATCATTAGAGCTTGAAATACGGTGTTATAACATTAATCATCAGCTACTGGTTTATACATTGAGGTAGTCTAGATAATTCTCATTCTTACAATGGTCCTTACAAGAAGATCACTTTTAATCTTTATTTATAAAAGCACACTAATAGGTTCAGTATCATGACTGGTCACAAAGGTATTATGAACACAAGAGTAGTATCTTAACTATGTATTTTCTTCTGTTTCCATGAGCATTTACTTCTTATCAGAAGTGCTGTTGTATTACTTTTAGATCTACTTTCTGTGGTGTTCAGAAATACATTTTAAAACACTGTTAAATGTCAATGAAGTTCATATACACATACACTGATATATCTTTAACTTTAGCCATAGAGGTTTGAGAATTCCCACTTTCTCATATCTTACTGAAATATTGATTCAGTGACAGATCTATTATGTTATAGAATCAGATATTGCTAATCTTACCTCAGCCAAAACTAAAACACTGCACATTAAATCAATAACTGCTTTAATTTGCCATTGTGGCTAAATTGCATATTGAAAGATACAAAATGACCTAGTGTACAAATAACTTTGCAAGATGAGCAACTGAAATTTCAGGTTTTGACATATATTTACTGGGATTTTTTTGCCTTAGCCTTGATGCTGCTTTCAGTAGGTTCATTTGTAGCCATTTAGGCCAGCAATTGCCCATCTTTTTGGCACCCGGGGCCAGTTTTGTGCATAAGAGATGTAGATTCAATAACTGGGTCAGGAAGATCCCTTGAGGAGGGCTTGGCCATCCACTCCAGTATTCTTGCCTAGAGGATCCCCATGGACAGAGGAGCCTGGCGGGCTATAGCCCATGGGGTCACAGAGTTGGACATGACTGAAGCTATGGAGCATGCATGCACACACTCATCAGTTTCTTGAAACAGTTTTTCCACTGACTGGGGTGGCAGGGGAGGTGGAGCCCAGGTGTAATGAGAGTGGTTGTAAATACAGATGAAGCTTTGCATACTTGCTGGCTGCTCAACTCCTGCTTTGCAGCCTGGTTCCTAACAGGTAACTGACTGCTACCAGTCCGTGACCCAGCAGATGGGGATCCCTGACATAGACCACTACTAATGGATGATGATTCTTCCTGCTTTTCCCCCTTTCCTCAATTTGCTCATTAATAAGAAGGAATGGCATATTTTACCATAGCTCAAGCTTCAGAGAACCAAGATTTAAAGGATTATTGTGCTATTAGGGCCACCATATAAGTAAACTGTAAATTTGAGAGATGCTATCTTAATCAAGCACTCATTTCATGTGCTAGCAAAGTAATGGTCAAAATTCTCCAAGCGAAGCTTCAACAGTACACAAACTGAGAACTTCCAGATGTTCAAGCTGGATTTAGAAAAGGCAGAGGAACCAGAGACCAAATGGCCAACATCTGGTGGATCATAGAAAAAGCAAGAGAATTCCAGAAAAACCATATACTACTGTTTCATCAACTGTGCTAAAGTCTTTGACTGTGTGTATCACAGCAAACTGGAAAATTCTTCAAGAGATGGAGATACCAGACCACCTACCCTGCCTCCTGAGAAACAGGTCAAGAAGCAACAGTTAGAACCAGAGATATAACAATGAAATGGTTCTGAATGGAGAAAGATGTATGTCAAGGCTGTATATTGTCACCTTGCTTATTTAATTTACATGCAGAGTACATCATGCGAAATGCCAGGATGGATGAAGCACAAACTGGAATCAAGATTACCAGGACAAATATCAATTACCTTATATATGCAGATGACACCACCCTTATGGCAGAAAGTGAAGAGGAATTAAAGAGTCTCTTGATGAAGGTGAAAGAGGAAAATGAAAAAACTGGCTTAAAACTCAGCATTCAAAAAATGAAGATCATGGCATCTGGTCCCATCATTTTATGCAAATAGATGGGGAAACAATGGAAACAGTGACAGACTTTATTTTCTTGGGCTCCAAAAACACTGCAGATGGTGACTGCAGCCATGAAATTAAAAGACACTTGCTCCTTGGAAGAAAAGCTATGATTAACCTAGACAGCATATTAAAAAGCAGAGATATTACTTTGCTGACAAAGGTCCGTCTAGCCAAAGCTATGGTTTTTCCAGTAGTCATGTATGGATGTCGCTCATTGGACGTGAGTCTGAGTGAACTCTGGGAGTTGGTGGTGGACAGGGAGGCCTGGCGTGCTGCAATTCATGGGGTTGCAAACATTTGGACACGACTGAGTGACTGAACTGAACTGAATTTTTAATTTTTTGAGAAAACTTCTTACTATTTTCCACAGTTGCTGCTCCAATTTACATTTCTATTAATACCAGCAGTGTGCAAAATGTTCCCTTTCCTACACATCCTCACCAACATTTGTTATTTGTGGTCTTTTGATTGTGTCAATTTTGTCAGGTATGAGATAATATCTCATAACTGTTTGTGTTTTGATCGTCTGTTTCCACTTCACTAGGTTCCTCTGGGGGTTTGCCTTGTTCTTTTGTTTAGAACATGTTGCTCATTTTGCCTACTTTGCTGTTTTTACTTCTCTGTATTTGGTAGGTTGGTTACATTTTCCAACCTTGGAGAAGTGACCTTTTGTAGGAGACATCCTGTGAATCCCAGTAGCACACTCCATCTCTAGTCGCCAAAGCTATATGCTCTAGAGGTGCTCATGGGTGGGTGGTTTCGTGGACACGCTTCCTGGATCTAGTATCAGCTCATGGGTGGGGCCAATTCCTGACTGTTGACTCAAGGGGTTCCAAAAACGGGTGCTGGGCTTCTCCTGAGTGGTACTGGATCCCAGAGAAGGCTGGCTAATGAATTCTAGGTATCTCTGAGCTAGCTTTGGCCTGTTGGTGGGGGAAGTGGGGCTCAGTGGTTCCCAGCACCGCTGCTGGCCTGCTGGTGGGTTGGCTGCGTCCTGCCATGGCATCCTTCAGAGCTTGGTTGTCCTGNTGAGTGGTACTGGATCCCAGAGAAGGCTGGCTAATGAATTCTAGGTATCTCTGAGCTAGCTTTGGCCTGTTGGTGGGGGAAGTGGGGCTCAGTGGTTCCCAGCACCGCTGCTGGCCTGCTGGTGGGTTGGCTGCGTCCTGCCATGGCATCCTTCAGAGCTTGGTTGTCCTGGGGCTTGTGCCTGCCCACTAGTGGGTGCAGTCAGGTCCCTTCAGCATCCTGGGCTTCCCAGATCTATGTCTGCACCTTGGTGTATGGGGCTAGATTCTGGACCCTCTGGTAGGCACGGCCATGTCTAGGGGAGGCTATGGACCCGGGGTTTATAAAGCAGCCTGCCTGGAGGTAGGTGGGGCTGCTCCCCACTTGGTTAGTCACTTGGCATGAGGCTTCCCAGTATTGGTGCCTACAGGCTGGTGGATGAGGGTAGTGCTGGGTCCTGAGGATAACAAGCTAGAGGGAGGGTTTCAGAATGCTGCTTGCCAGTATCAGTGTCCATGTGGTAGAATAAGCTCCCCCAAATGGCTGCTGCCGGTATCTGTGTCCCAGTGTGATCCTAAGTTGCCTCTGACTATGAGATTCTCCAAACCATCAGGTGGGTCTGATCCAGGTTCCTTTCAAACTGCTCCTTTTGCCCTGGGTCTCTGTGTGAAATATTTTTGGGCATCATTTTTAGTGTGGAGTCTTTATTTCCCATAATCCTTTTATCGGGGGAGTTTGTAATTTCCTCAGTTCTGTCTTGCTGCAGCAATTACTTGAAGCGACGGATGGACCAGTGTTACAGCTCATGTTACACATTGAATCTCCCCCCCAAAAACCCTTTGAAAGCCAAATGTTCTGAGAGTATGTCTTCCCAGGACAGGACATTTAGCTTGGGGAATCCAGTGTGAAGCTTAGACCCCTCTCTCGTGTTGAGGAGAACATCTGCAATTTTAGTTAATCACCTGTTTGTGGGTTGCCCACCCCAGGGGTATGGTCTCCACTATCCTATACCTCTACCTCTCCTGCCCACCTTTTGGCTTCTTCTTTATATTTTTAGTTGCAGAAGGTATTTTCCAGTCTTCCTCATCAATAGTTTCTCAGTAAATAGCTATAATTTTGGTTTACCCATGAGAGAAGGTGAGCTCAGCGTCTTCCTACTCCACCATCTTGCAGTTTTCCTCTGGAGACTAGTGATGTTCAGCATCTTTTCATGTGCCTGTTGGCCACTGTATGTCTTCTGTGGAAAAATGCCTATTATCTTTTAATTGAATTGCTTGGCTTTGATATTGATTTGTGTGAGTTTTAAAATTTGTTTTGGATATTAACTCCCTTATCAGATATATCATTTGCAAATATCTTCTCCTATTCAATACTCAGCCATAAAAAAGGAGAAAAAAAAAACCAAAAACTGAAATTTTTCCACTAGCAAAAACATGGATGGACCTGGAAGGTATTGTGCTTAGTGAAGTAAGTCAGACAAAGACAGAAAAATATTACATGTTTTCATGTCCATGTGGCATCTAAAAAATAAGTGAACAAATATAACAAAACAGAAACAGACTCACAGAGAACAAACTAGTGGTTACCAGAGGGGAGAGGGGTGGAAGGGAGAGAAAAAGAGCAAAACAGCTGCAGAGAATTAAGAGATACCAACTACTAGGTATAAACTCAATACGTTACAATGATGTAATGTTCAACATGGGGAATATAGTCAATATTTTCAATAATTCTATATGGAGTATAATCTATAAAAATATCAAATTACTGTGCTATAAATCTGAAACTAATATTGTAAGTCACTGTACTTTAATTAAAAAAAAAAAAGGGCATAGACTTTTCTCTATCAGATGCCAGAAAGACCACTCTTCAGGGCATGCATAATCTATTAAGTGCAGGGGATTTAACTCCCTCAGTGACAAGTCTTAACCAACAGGGCTCAGAAGTCAGTGGATAACAGTTCCCATCCTATGGTGGATCAGTTCTGGAGCTTACTGTTTATGGTTCCTCAGAGTTTCTAGTGGGATTGAACCCAGATTCCCAGCTAATTAAAAACTTTTTATAGATTTTTCTTTCTTTTTTTTTACCAAAACCATATAGATGACTATAAGACATGTTAAAAAACAAACTCCTGAGCAGAGTAAGGCTTTGCTCAGTTACTGGCCTCAATATTAGCTTTTGTAACCAGAGTTATAAAATAAGCCCAATAATACAATAATTGAAGAAATTGACTGTAACTGCCTATCACTCCATTTTCCCCTCTTCTCCTATTAAAACCAAAGTTCTGTCTTAACAACTGCAGTTGTATTCCTTCTAACTGTTCCCTATTGTGCCTGCCTCCAAATACACAAACACACAGACTCAATTTTTTAAAATTGTATTAAATTCATGCATGTTTCTCTTATGAATAGAACCTATGATGTAATTTAAAAATTTCTAAAAAAATACTTGAAATTTTGAAAAGTATAAAAACATCAACTTTTAAAATTTGGAATCTTCGTATGTATAAGGTATTTAGGTTGCTAAATTAAAAATAGATTCCAAATTTCAGCTTTTCAGAAAAAAACAAACCTCTTACAAGAATGAGAGCCTTCCTCTGCATTACTAAATTTGTGGGAGTGGAATTTCTTGAAATAATTGTTTTAAGTGCAAATATTTCAGCATCAAGTTTCAGGCTTTTAAAAAACATATATGTATATGTTCTCTTTCAAATTGTTTTCCCATTTAGGTTGTTTAACAACTGCAGTTGTATTCCTTCTAACTGTTCCCTATTGTGCCTGCCTCCAAATACACAAACACACAGACTCAATTTTTTAAAATTGTATTAAATTCATGCATGTTTCTCTTATGAATAGAACCTATGATGTAATTTAAAAATTTCTAAAAAAAATACTTGAAATTTTGAAAAGTATAAAAACATCAACTTTTAAAATTTGGAATCTTCATATGTATAAGGTATTTAGGTTGCTAAATTAAAAATAGATTCCAAATTTCAGCTTTTCAGAAAAAAACAAACCTCTTACAAGAATGAGAGCCTTCCTCTGCATTACTAAATTTGTGGGAGTGGAATTTCTTGAAATAATTGTTTTAAGTGCAAATATTTCAGCATCAAGTTTCAGGCTTTTAAAAAACATATATGTATATGTTCTCTTTCAAATTGTTTTCCCATTTAGGTTGTTACAGAATACTGAGCAGAATTCCCTGTGCTGTATGGTAGGTCCTTGTTGATCATCCATTCTAAGTTATCCCCTCCCCCACCATTCCCCCTTGGTAACCATAAGTGAGTCTGCTTCTGTTTTGCAGGTAGGTTTATTTGTATCATTTCTTTTTAGACTTTGCTTGAAAATGATATCATACAATATTTCTCTTTCTCTGACTGACTTTATTCAGTGTGACAATCTGTACATCTGTCCATGTTGCTGCAAATGTCGTTATTTTATTCTTTCTGATGGTTGAATACTATTCCATTGTATATATGTTCAACATCTCATTATGCATTCCTTTGTTAATGGACATTTAGGCTACTTCCATGTCTTGGCTATTGTAAACAGTGCTTCAATGAATACTGGGCTGCACATATCCTTTCAGACCCTATTTTTCTCTGGATATATGTCTAGGAGTGGGATTTCAGGGTCATATGATAGCTCTGTTTTTAGTTCTTTCAGGAACCTCCATACTGTTCTCCATAGTGGCTGTACCAATTTACATTCCCACCAACAATGTAGGAGTGTTCTGTTCTCTCCGCACCCTCTCCAGCATTTATTGTGCATGGATTTTTTGATGATAGCCATTTTGGATGGGGTTGAAGTGATACCTCACTGTAGTTTTGATTTGCATTTCTCTAGTGATTAGCTATGTTGAATGTAGTTGTGGCCGATGGGCTCTAGAGTACAGGCTCGGTAGTTGTGGTGCATGGGCTTAGTTGCTCTGTGGCACGTGCAGTCTTCCTGGACTAGCAGTCTAACATATGTCCCCTGGATTGGCGGGTGGATTCTCATCCACTGTACCACCAGGGAAGTCCATGAACTAATTATTTTTAAATAGTCACTTCTGCTGCTTTTCAGAGTTCCAAGTCAAAGACCCTTCCAGCATTGTTCACTAGACATTGCTATTTGGGCTGACTTTGCAATTAAAATTCTGGTGCTCACAAATGAAGTAAATGTACTACTTACAGAGTTAGTTGCCTTTTAGTGAGATAAATATTTTTTCGTATGTGTTATCCATTGTGTTTCTCATAGTATAATATAATTTAAATATTAATTAGAAAACTCTGCCTAGCTGCTTATTCTCTCCCACCAAACTATATAACCACAGTCATTTTAATAAAGTTTTATAGTAACTCTGGTAACTAGTTAGATTTGTGGTAGGCAATTTCTTTACATTAATGTAAAATGGAGAATTGTGCAAATGTTCATTTCAGCTTTTCAATTTGGGTCATCTTTATGTGTGAGTTCTTTCATAAATAATTTATCATTTATCTTCTTGCTTAGGTATTTATTTATATTTTGTCCTTTGTGAGTTAGCATTATCTCCTTTGTCCTACCTTGGACATTTGTTTGTTTTGTTGTTTACTCTGCTGTTTGTCATGTAAATGTAATATACTTTGAACTTGATTTTCACCTTGAAGAAGGCTCTGTTATAGAGAATGCAAAACTAGTCTTGCTAAATATGTAACATTTTCTTCTTTTGCTTTCACATTTCCTTAATTCTTTTAATTCATGAGGTCAGCACCTAACTCTCAAATTATTATTAACATTAAACTTGTTCTTATTGGATGCACTAATTGTCTAATAAATAATTTTTTTTTTATTTATGGATAACAGTGCTTAATTATTAGAGGTACCATTTTAAATAATTTAAAATGACAATGACCATTTTCCCTAACTCATATGGTCCTTTTTAATTATTTATTTCATTTAATAAATACATACCTAACTCTTGTTATATGCTAGACCTTATTGAAGCACTTTGTAAATGTTAACTTATTAATCTTCATAGCAATCCGCTTAGGTAAGTACTATTAAACCCATTTTATAGATGAAGACATTGACTAACAGGGTTTAAATAACTTCATGCAACTAATAACTGTTTGAACTTAAATTTATGTTCTTTCCCCCTATGCTAACAATATTCTTTTTTCCTTCTTTATAGATCACTTTTATGACCAATAAATCTCATCAATTCTGTCACATACCTATCCAATATGGATTTGTGATATGGATTATGAATATGAAATCAGTGTTGAGCATACATTATGCCATTTTTTTTACTTTTTATCTCATTAAGGTAGCATGTTTATTAACATGCTAGGTTTGATAAAAAGGCCTGTAGTTATGGAAACCAAAGTCATTTTCAATTAAAAGGGATCTCATCTCTCAATTATTCATTCTTCCCACCTCTATGAATCAGGGCTGTAATTAGTTTTAGTTTTCTTGGTCATTGTACTCTTTTCTGAAAGTTGCTTTGGGAGTGATTGTAATTTCATCTAGGTAGATATAGCCATACTATCTTGGTTTTCCTGGACATTTTGTTTCTTACCAAAATTGTTAATAAAAGAAAATGCGTTATTTTAACTGGTGTCATACTGAAAATTTGGAGTGGTGTTCAAAGTGTGGCTCTATGTGTTTAAAAGTATTTATGTTGGAAAAGTATTTTTGAAGGATTTAAAGAGCTACACTAAAGTCAATTTTGTCTTTGATTAATATGACAACAAAAGCTCAACCCAACCAATAGAAATATATGCTATAAATAAACCATGGCCACATTATCATTTTCATTATAAGTTTGATGAAATATTGTCTTTAAGGAGAGATACACTACTGACAGCAATGAAAAACAAGACATCAGAAACTCCATTTAAGTGCAGGTGGCAGTGTTATTTACTGTCATCCACTCGTGTTACCATCAGGCTTCTTAAATTTACACAGAGGGAATATATCCTCTCAGCTTGTGACAGCTGGAGGGGAAATCACACTGGCGACAATACATTCTCATAAATGGCTAAGGAAGAATTGCTTTTCCTCTGTTCAACTTGTATATAATTGGAAAGGCAGAACACCAGTGATTCTAACAAATAAAAACTTGAAAATTCCCAAAAAGCTTTCTTTTTCAATTTTGGCTTTCCAAATCAAATTTTTCTTTCCTTATCCCATTCCCTTTCTTAAGGTAAACGGTCCACAACCACCACAGAAATAACCCCAATAAATTGTTTTTCCATTATCACCTTTCTTTCTTATATTTTTCTAATCTTTACTAGTTATCTTTTTAAACTCAAATTTAGATTTCTTTCCTCTTTTCTAAAATTTGGCCACCTCATCCTCCTTGTTAGACTAAATTGCCTTTCTCCTCGAATAGTATGTTAGTACCCTAGGATGCTATATTATTTCCAGAGTGGTTTAGAAAGATAAGATGGCCTCCAGAGAAGAATCTTGGGGCTTTTTAGAACCATTTCTTGGATAAAAGATAGAAAAAAGATGTCTTGCAGAGACAATAGTTTGATCTGCCATTTGTCTTGACGTAGGAACAGAAGTAGTATTAATGAGGTCAAGGGTATGGTTTTTCCTGTGGTCATGTATGGATGTGAGAGTTGGACTGTGAAGAAGGCTGAGCACCGAAGAATTGATGCTTTTGAACTGTGGTGTTGGAGAAGACTCTTGAGAGTCTGTTGGACAGCAAGGAGATCCAACCAGTCCATACTAAAGGAGATCAGTCCTGGGTGTTCATTGGAAGGACTGATGCTAAAGCTGAAACTTCAATACTTTGGCCACCTGATGTGAAGTGTTGACTCATTGGAAAAGACCCTGATGCTGGGAGGGATTGGGGGCAGGAGGAGAAGGGGACGACCGAGGATGAGATGGCTGGATGGCATCACTGACTTGATGGATGTGAGTCTGAGTGAACTCCGGAAGTTGGTGATGGACAGGGAGGCCTGGTGTGCTGCAATTCATGGGGTCGCAAAGAGTCAGACATGACTGAGCGACTGAACTGAACTGAACTAATGGTCATTCAATCTATAAATATTACCAAGTGATACAGAATTAAAGCATAAGCATAAGCTAATAAATCCTATACAGGGAGAGCAACTGCATATCCTGTTGCTATGAGGCCAGTGCTGGAAATGGGTGTCACTGTGGAACAATAGGAAGCATTAATCAAGTGGCAGAAAAATTTGAATCATGGGGTGCCTAAGATTTGACATCGACAAACGTCTGTCTAGTCAAGGTTATGGTTTTTCCTGTGGTGATGTATGGATGTGAGAGTTGGACTGTGAAGAAGGCTGAGCACCAAAGAATTGATGCTTTTGAACTGTGGTATTGGAGAAGACTCTTGAGAGTCCCTTGGACTGCAAGGAGATCCAACCAGTCCATTCTGAAGATCAACCCTGGGATTTCTTTGGAAGGAATGATGCTAAAGCTGAAACTCCAGTACTTTGGCCACCTCATGAGAAGAGTCGACTCATTGGAAAAGACTCTGATGCTGGGAGGGATTGGGGGCAGGAGGAGAAGGGGCCAACCGAGAATGAGATGGCTGGATGGCATCACGGACTCGATGGACGTGAGTCTGATTGAACTTCGGGAGATGGTGATGGACAGGGAGGCCTGGCGTGCTGCGATTCATGGGGTCACAAAGAGTCGGACACGACTGAGCAACTGAACTGAAACTGAATTGAAGGTAAAACTCTGATCTACGGGGACAAGGTGACTTTAAACTCTCCAGGGCTGAGCATTCTTAGCTGTGCAACTACAACTACATCAGAGTAGAGCAGTAGTTCTCAATTATTAACAAAGCATTAGAATCACCAGGAAATCTCCTTTAAATAGTTTGTTAGGCCCACCTCCAGAGTTTCTGATTAAGTAGGTCTGAGTTGGGGCCTGGGTATTTGCATTTCTAACAAGTTTCCTGGTGGTGGTGATGCTGCTGGGTCAGGAATTGCCTTTTTTTATTTTTAAATTTTTTTATTTTAATTGGAGGTTAATTACTTTATAATATTGTATTGGTTTTTCCATACATCAACATGAAGCCACCACGGGTATACATGTGTTCCCCATCCTGAACTCCCCTCCCACCTCCCTCCCTGTACCATCCCTCTGGGTCATCCCAATGCACCAGCCCCAAGCATCCTTTGAGAAGCACTAGATTGGGGTCGTTTTCCTGCAGTGGTGTTTAATGGACTCACTTCCAAAGATCTTCTGGAAAAAAAAAAAACAGAAAAAATAAATTCCAAATAAAAATGCTTTATCATTGCATAATTTATCAGGTTAACTAATATGCTAATATAATCATATGCATTTTTAATCTTAAAGCCTTGTCTCTTACACTTCTTAACCAGAACTTTCTGCTCTAGCCAAATTGAACTATTACTTTTCCCTGAATATCTCATATGCTTAAATCTTATCTGCCTTTGTATATACTTCTTTCTTTCCCTTAGCCTGCAATCTTCTTCCTACATGGTTTATCTGCTAAAGACTCTATATTCCTCTAGTCATTCCTCCTTTCAAGGGTCATCTATTCTCTCAAGCTTTCTCTGACCAGATCTATTTAGCTCTCCACCAGAATACATTGTACTGTATATATTGTTTCTTTGTCTCCTAGAGTTTCTTAAGGGCAGTGAAAGAGAGCGTTCTGTTCATGTCCTTTACAGCTACAAGTTGATGATGTGACCTGTTACAAATTCATTGCTATAGAGACAGAAATTTCAAGAATTTACTCCGTTCAGGCCTGACTTTATTTGCTCATTGTAGGAGGCTGAACAGTGGCTCCGCAGTGATGCCGGGGTCAAATCCCAGGACCAGTGAATGTTACTGTACATGGTATAAAGGTTTTTGAAGATGTGACTAAGTTAAGGATCTTGAGATGGGGAACTTATTTTGAATTATCCAAGTGGGATCAAAGGAATTACAAGCATCCTAATTAGGGGATGGAAGAGGAAGATTTGACTGTAGAAGTGACACATCAGAGTGCTCTAACTTCAGAAACATTTGACCAGCCATTGCTGACTTCAAAGATGGAGGAAGAGACCCCAGTTCAAGGAATGTAGCTGCTCTCTGAAAGGTGGGAAAGGCAAAGAAATTGATTATATCCTAATGCCAGGATAAGGAATGTAGCCCTGAAGACTCATTTGAGACTTTTGAACTTCCAAACTCTAAAATAAATTTGTGTTACTTTAAGCCACTAAGTTTAGGGTAATTTGTTACAGCAGCAATAGGAAACTGTTAAAACTAGTGGAATGATATTACAGAAATATGAATAGATCTTCTATAGAATTTATTTTGCTAAAAGAATCACACATTCTAAATTCCATCATCAAAATTATTTTAAGTAATGGTACTGGAAGATGACATTTATTTGTTGCTTACTGTCTATCAATGCCTTAAATGCATCAACTATTGAGTAATTACACAACCATATGAGGTAACTTATGTTTAATATCTCTATTTACTGATGGAGAAAATGAAAGAATGATTTTAAGTAATCACATCACTAAGTGGTTGAGAAACGCTTTGAGTCAGTCTGTTCCAAATGTTATGCTATTTATTTTTACAGTATATGACTTTCATCCATAATTAAGAACAAAGTGATGTTATAGTCATGTCCAGTTAGAGGAGCTATGGTTCCATGTACCTCTAATTGGTGCTAGTGGTAAAGAACCCACTGCTAATGCAAAACATAAGAGATGCAGGTTCGATCTCTGGGTTGCGAGGATCCTCAGAGGAGGGCATGGCAGCCCACTTCAGTATTCTTTCCCAGAGATTCCCATGGACAGAGCAGCCTGGTGGGCTACAGTCCATAGGGTCGCAAAGAGTCAGACATAACTGAAACGATGGCCGCATGGTTGCATGTAATGCTCAGGAGAAGAATGGGTCAACTTTTAAGGCAGTTCCTTTTTGTGATGTTAAGCTAAAAAGCCGAGCTTCCCTGATGGCTCAGTGGTAAAGAATCGGCCTGCAATGCAGGAGACCTGGGTTCAATCCCTGGGTTGGGAAGATCCCCTGGAGCAGGGCATGACAACCCATTCCAGTACACTTGCATGGACAATTCCATGGACAGAGAAGCCTGGCTGGCTACAGTCCATTGGGTCCCACAGAGTGGGACATGGCTGAAGTAACTAAGGAGCAGCAGCAATAGCTAGAAAGCCACCACATTTTTTTCACTAACTCCTGTAAAAATTCATATGCATCCATATGTAAAATTTGCATCTTGACATAGGATTTTATTTTAGGGATATCATATAGTGCAGTCTTGATAAGTTTAATGAATTTTATATGCCCACAGGACTAACTTGTTTGAATGTAATTTTACCATTTTGTTTGAGTGACCTTTATAAACAAATTGCAACACCCTTAAAAGCACAAGTTCTATGATGAACCATGATAATATTTATGGTTAGAAAATCTGTATTAAAAAAAAAACACAAATATTTTCAAATGACTAAAGAATTGCAGTGTTGAAAGCATGAAAATGAAATAATCACACATAGGTCTAGAATTTAATAGGCATTCAACAATTAATTAAATAAAGATCCAAAATATTAGTCAAAGTAAAAATGACTGCTCTTTCCTTCTCTATCTGATATGCATACCCATAGCTTCCCCAAGCACGTGTGTTTGTGCTACTAGAACAGATTGTTGTATGTATTAATCTGTAATTTGGGGTTTTTATATATTTCTGTTTCTTTGTTGCTTATTTATGTATTTCGATGTCTTTTCTTTAACAGTGTATATGAGCTTTGTTTTTCTTGGTATATCTATATTTACTTTATTTTTTAGAGCATTGCTTTGTGGTCTGTGGTATCATTCAACCAGTCTCATACTGATGAATGTTCAGTTTGACTTCATTTTTATTACTAATAAAAGTAATGCTGTATTGCAAAATGCTGCAATATATCTTTATTCGCTTGAGTGATAATATTCACAGACTAGATTCCTTGAAGTGGAATTCCTGATTTGTCTGCATACACACTTAAAAAATATTGACAGATAATGGCAAATTGCCTCTGTGAAAGTTTGTAACAATTTATAACAAATTTATGAAAATTTCTCTTCTCAAAAACCATCGCCGATTTTGGGTGTGAAAAAAAAATTCTTTAAACTTTTCCAGTAAGATAGATTTCACATAAACTGAGAGTTTTCTATATTTCCAGATTCATGCCAAGTACTACAGAGAATACTGAAGAGGTAGAAGATAGAGTACCTAATTTCATACTCTTGTTTTTACTAGGGAAAGATTCCCATTCCTTAGTTACTTAAATGTAACACTGTATAAGTATAAAATAGTGAATGTAAAAAATACAGGGTCAAACTATAGACTCAAGTATTGGACATGTTCAGAATCCAGTAGGGAAAGTAATTGATATGTTTGAATTTGTTAAATACTAATCATCATTATGAAAAGTAAGCTAGGTTTAGGATAGGTGGAGAAAAGACATTAAACATTTCAGAAGCATATATGATGGTAGAAATGAATGAGCTTGTGGCTTTGTATATAGAAATAAAATCTATTTTCTGCTGCTAAAAATTGCAGTCATTTGCCAATGAACATCTGTGAAGATGATAAAAAGTGCCTCTCTGGTAACTTAAATCTAGGTTTCAAACCTTGTATTTACAGGTTGGGGACTGACATTTCATTAATTCAGATGAATGCAGGAGGGAAGTCAGAAGCTGTGGAGGCTGCCACTAGCTATAAGTGAGGCCTTTGGTGACAGGCATCCAACACACAGCTGTCACGTTTTAGCCCCGAGCCGTGAACACTGCGGCATCTCAGAAGCCTCTGGAACCCTTCTGTTCCGATGAGCGCCTACAAGCAAACAACAAGAGAGTCTAAGAACAAGCCACGCTTTGTGGAGAAACGTAACCCCAGGCAGCTACTGAATACAAACAGCATATTTGGAGCACGAATTTGGAAATCATACCTGGGAGTCACGAGTCTTCTGAGGGAAGACTCAAAGCATCAAAATTCAGAGGGAAAGCTTGGCAGGAAATGCCCAGAGAGAAAAGCGTAGAGTCAGGCCTCTCCTCGGGCACCAAACAAATCAACACAGGAAACATCCTCTGCCCTAAAGTGGGCGGATGTCCTGAACTCCAAGAAGAAACATACACATGGAAATGAGTTGTAGCCTCCTTAATAAAATTCTATATCTACCAAACATTTGTTCCAGCTGAGAAAAATGGAGACATGCAGTGTGATGTGGTGGTTGGATAGAATATTTAAAATGGGATCATCCATGAGCAGTCCCATGTGTTTGATATGCGTCTCCCCCTGGCACTTTTTCTAGTGAAATATTGTTATATTTTCTGAGGCAGTAATTAATCAGCTTGTCAAGGTATGTATGAGTCCTTCATGTTTCCTTTGAGGAATATACAACCACATCCTTTCAACAGTCCACCGATATTTTCTTATCCTAGTGGCATTTACACTCCAAACGTAAGAGTACCCTGGAATACTACAAATCCCATAGAAAATTCTGGTGGAATGATGTTTCTTTATCTCCTAGAATTATACTCAAGTTGTCAAAGAGTAATGTGATTCTGTTATATTTTAATTCAGGATCTGGCATGTGGAGGATGCTTCTTAATTACATCAGAAGACACTAACAAAAAGACACGTGTCTGCCCTGAAATTAGATAAAATCACATTAAATCAAATCAGATGTGGTTGTAAAGGAATAAAGAGACTTGTGATTTAGTCTCAAAAACATGGGGCCATATGATTACTTGAGGTATGTCAGAAAAGGGGTGGAAAAAACATGAAAGATAGATACACTTGAGTTTGAACTCTGAAAGTTAAGAAACTAGCTAAGTTTTGCTAGCATAGTTCTAAAATCCTAGTGCATCACCATTTTTAAAGTATATTACATGGTTTTAGAAAACATGGCAGAAGAGTATGAAGAACATATGTAAAGAGAGCACGCAGGTCACAGGCAGGACGAGGTCACACACTCGAATTTCTTGATTCCTGGGTCCACACAAATATATAGTTAATACACCCTAAACACATTCACAGCTGTTATTTTTCCTGTGATGTTAAAACGTAGCTTAAAGAAGAAAAAGCACAGAAAATCTCCACCTAACAGGCAGGCAGAGAATAGGGTAGGTCTGCCTTCTTGGTTCTTGTTCAGTTGTGCTACTTACTATGTGGCCTTGGACCAGAGGCACTCTGCCCGATGAATCCCATCTTATAAATATGAGATAAAATATCCTAATACATAGTCTTGTTGAAAGAATAAGATGAAAAAATAAAAGTAAATAATTTAGAACAAGCCTGGCATACAGTAATCACTCAATGAGCTATTATTATTCTTAGTATAGTCTTCTAGCCGCTAAGCTTTCATCAGCTGTAGGTCTGTGAATATAATTAAGAAGCTTTAATCCAAAACAATGATTTTCTCCCAAAATCTATGATGAAGTTTACTTCTTATTCAGATTAGCAAACAGAAGTCTGCAGTTTTAGAATTGCAGATGAGCTCTGACTAACTGTAAATCATCTCGGATAGGATGGATGGGCCAACCCTCAACCTTAACAAGCCTTTTTCAGTTAAAGGCTCATTTTTCCATTGGTGATTTTTCTGCATCAGCTGTATCATTTACTTTTTGTATTCTTTATTTAAAAATATAGGAGTCTATTTAATCTTGTTTTATGTAACTGGAAATGATGTGGATAAAAAGAGACAAAGTTGCTTTTACATTCTTCTGTTCTTGATCATTTCCTGAAAAATGTAAAGGAGATATTTTTATCTATGCTTTACCCACTAAAACTTTTGTATTCCCTTAAATTTTTCTTTATTCAACTGTGTGAGCCAACCACTTTCCACCCATATCTTTCCATGATTACTTACTAGGAATAGTAACAAATGACTTGGATTCCTTTGTTCTCCTGTTCCCTTTTGGTGATCCCATCCTCCAGGACCATAAGACTTTGCTGTCCTTTGTATTCTGCATGGACCATCTCCTGTGATCCTTTCCTTCAGGCTCTGAGAGTCTCTGCTTCTTGTTGCTTTAATAAAGTGATTATTCTTCATTGATAAAAGGTTTTATTCTGCCAGGGCTTTGTTTTGAAAATACATTTAGGAGTGCTGTGCAGATCAGTGAGGTAGACAGTCCTTGACTTATGAGTCTTTACGTTCCTTTGTGGTCACACTGTTTAGAGTTGCACCATTCCTGTCTATTCCATTGCTTTCTTTTTCTTTTCTTTCTTTCTTTCTTTCTTTTTTTTTTTTATTATTATTTATCTGGCTTCGCCGGATCTTAGTTGCAGCACGCAGGATCTTTGATCTTCATTGTAGCACGTGAGATCTTTAGTTGTAGCACGTAAACTCTTACTTGTAGCAGGTGGGATCTAGTTCCCTGAAAAGGGCTCAAACCTGGGCCCCCTGCATTGGGAGTGCAGAGTCTTAGCCGCTGGACCGCCAGGGAAGTTCCATTTATTATTTCCTAATCTCATCTCTAGCCTCATACAGAACTGTGAGATTATAAGTGATTTTTTATTGTATTTTTTATTCCTGATATTCTTTTAGATTAAATGTATAGGGTATAGTTAATTAATGAGTAATCATAGATCTTATTTCACTGTGGTCTTCTATATCCCTCCGTACAGCAAGTACAGTTTCATATTTGTGCTCAGCTTCATGCATGGTGTGCCTTTTCCAGCCCGCTAAGAAAACCGCTCTTCTTCAGGCTTTTCCCAATTTTATAGTTTAGCTACAGAAATTTTTTTAGCACTTTTTTCAATTCTCTTTCTTATATAGTACTTAACACGCCTGCCTTAATTATCTATTCATTTACTTTCTTTAACAATCAGACTGTGAGCAATACTTTGTTTCCATTTCTTGAATAGGACCCAGTTATATTAAATACTTAACTAACATTTAGTAATAGAATAGCTTTGAGGGAAATATTAAGGGCTTCATTTTTATATGGATATTTATTTCAGTGTTTTAAAATTTCTTTCCAAGAAACAAATAATAAAACTGTTTTCATGGGGATCTGAAGTTAACATATCTAAGTTTTAAAGAGAACCACAGTTATTTAGAGATGAAAATGAGGATTTACACCTAATGAGGGAAGTTAACAAAAGTCTACAGGAATGCCAGTCTCAATGCCTGGGTTGCAGACTTCATTGTGCCTGTAAGTCACTAGGTGAACTCTTCAGAACCAGGGCTTCACCAGATGATGTGCATTAAGGTTCTTGCATAAATTAAAATACTTTCAACTTCAAATAAAGAAGACTTAAATCAAACTGACTTAAATCACAAAGAGAAAATTCTGTTCATGTAAGTGAGGGCTTAGTTCAGTTCAGTTTAGTTCAGTTCAATCGCTCAGTCGTGTCCGACTCTTTGCGACCCCATGAATCGCAGCATGCCAGGCCTCCCTGTCCATCACCATCTCCCGGAGTTCACTCAGACTTGCGTTCATTGAGTCAGTGATGCCATCCACCCATCTCATCCTCGGTCGTCCCCTTCTCCTCCTGCCCCCAATCCCTCCCAGCATCAAAGTCTTTTCCAATGAGTCAACTCGTCACATGAAGTAGCCAAAGTATTGGAATTTCAGCTTCAGCATCATTCCTTCCAAAGAAATCTCAGGGTTGATCTCCTTCATAATGGACTGGTTGGATCTCCTTGCAGTCCAAGGGACTCTCAAGAGTTTTCTCCAATACCACAGTTCAAAAGCATCAATTCTTCAGCACTCAGCCTTCTTCACAGTCCAACTCTCACATCCATACATGACTACTGGAAAAATCATAGCCTTGACTAGATGGACCTTAGTCGGCAAAGTAATGTCTCTGCTTTTCAATGTGCTATCTAGGTTGGTTATAACTTTTCTTCCAAGGAGTAAGCATCTTTTCATTTCATGGCTGCAATCCCCATCTGCAGTGATTTTGGAGCCCCCCAAAAATAAAGTCTGACACTGTTTCCACTGTTTCTCCATCTATTTCCCATGAAGTGATGGGACCGGATGCCATGATCTTTGTTTTCTGAATGTTGAGCTTTAAGCCAACTTTTTCACTCTCCTCTTTTGTACAGTAGTTTGAGCATTCTTTGGCATTGCCTTTCTTTGGGATTGGAATGAAAACTGACCCTTTCCAGTGGGCGAGGGCTTATTCAGAGGCTTCAAATGTCAGTGGGAACTGTTTTGTTCAGATATCCCACCTGTAGCTTTCAGTCCATCAAAGTTTTAGAGGGGCTCCCAGCAGAAGCCCGAGTTACCTGCTTCCTTGTTCACATATCTTCCCCTCTTCATCAAAAGCATCATGCCTCACTCTGATTAGTCCAATTTGTGTCATGTGTCAGCTGTCAACTCCTGAAACAATTATTGTTGTTTGAGGCAAGTTAATAGCTTTTACTATACATACATACATATATGCTGGGTTGGTCAAAACATTCATTGAGATTTTTGCCTAAGATATTGTGGAAAACCCAAATGAACCTTTTGGCTGACCCAATATTTACTATAATTGACTGGTTTGTATTATCAAGGTCCTCACTTGGATCTGGGTGTATGGATCAATTCCCCCCAACCTCCATAATTACTACACTGTGGCCAGGGGCTGGAAATAATGTGGTAGCTCCTACTATAGTCACAATATTCTCATACACCTTTAAAATACTATGATTATATAATGTAACAAAATAGAAAGTATTTTATATTAGGGAATAAATACTAGAACATGTATGCTTATATCTTTAATATTAAATGTAGAGCAGCCCCAAATCATTACATATCTGAGAATTATTGCCACTATCCAAAATTAGAATGCTTGCTACCTCTCAGGAGGAAATGCTATCTCTACTTGAAGACATACAACTTTTCCTTTTCAACAAAGGAATCCAATAGATATATTTAGGATGCTTTAGAAGCATCTAAAACCACCAGATCTAGAGATATTAGAGGTCAAGTTAAAAGAAATTTTAAGAGGTTAAAAAGAGATTGATGGGAGGAAAGATGGGCGGTATACTTTAAAATGGTCTCAATTTGGCTTAGATGACCCAGGTCACAGGAGCTTCACAAAGACCTGGATTTATCAGTTTATTACACACAGTTGTAGTATATATACAGTTCTGGATTTAACAAATTTTATCACAAAGACCAGAATTATAGTTTACACCATATCATGCTCAAGGAATCCTAAGGGCAATGACTCTGTTTTGCTAGGTTAAGACATAGTTTTCATTCAGTCAATATATGGATTAAAGGCCTTGTTGAAAAAAGATTAGACATCTCCCAAATAGCCTGAATGTCAATTAACAGAAAAGTAGATAAACAAATCGTAGCAGATTCATAAAATGAAATGCCATTCAGCAATAGAAATGACTATTGATATTCTCAACAACATGGCTGAATCTCACAGGCATTATATCAAGTAAAAGAAGCTGTTCAGTTCAGTTCAGTTCAGTCGCTCAGTCGTGTCCGACTCTTTGCGACCTCGTGGACTGTAACCTACTAGGCTTCTCTGTCCGTGGGATTCTCCAGGCAAGAATACTGGAGTGGATTGCCATTTCCTTCTCCAGGGGATCTTCCCGACCCAGGGATCGAACCTGGGTCTCCCGCATTAGAGGCAGATGCTTTAACCTCTGAGCCACCAGGGAAGCTGTAGGGGTGTATATACCACAGGATTTGTATATACCACAGGATTTAATTTGCTTCAGTTTCTAAAGTAGGGCTTCTCAGGTGGTGCAATGGTAAAGAATCGTCCTACTGATGCAGGAGACACAAGAGACAGTTTTCATTCCTGGGTTATGAAGATCCCCTGGAGAAGGAAATGGCAACCCACCCCGGGATTCTTGCCTAAAATGTTCCACAGACATAAGAGCCTGGTGGGGTACAGTCTGTGGAGTCACAAAAGAGTTGGACACAACTGAGTGACTGAGCACACACACACACACAACGTAAACACACCAAAGTCTAAGGAAGGTAAAACTAATTTATCACTATAGATATCAAAACACTAGTTTCCTTTGGCAGTGAAGTTTAACTAAAAGGGGTCAAAAAGAAACTTTTAGGTGTGATAAAATTGCCCTATATCTTGACTGGGATGGTGGTTACATGGGTAGTTACAGGTGGTAACAACTCATCAAATGGCACAATTAATATCTGTGAATATATCCATGTACTTTTCTCTGTGTAAAGTTTATTTCAAAATGTTTTTTAAAGTTTCATGCCCACCAAAGAAACATTTTTCATTCTAAATAATATCTGGAAATCCCTTTTTTGATGTTTGATATTGCCTAACAAATGAGACTATTGAACCAGACAGTGCACACTTATCAAGTATAAGAAATTGGTGTTTCTTGATGTTCAATTGTCTTATAGTTGTATGATGACTCACATCTCTGATTATGATCATGTTATTATCTAATTCTTCCATTTACTCCAAAGGTAATGTCCATCTAGACGGCTTAAATAGTATATCTGAATATTATATTCTACTGTTTGACATATTTACACATCTTTATATTCTGTGCTTAGTTGCCCAGTCATATCTGCCTCCTTGCGACCATATGGTTTGTAGCCCACCAGGCTCCTCTATCCAAGAAATTTTCCATGCAAGAATGCTGGAACGGGTTGCCACTTTCTACTCCAGGAGATTTTTCTGACCAAGGGATCAAACCCACATCTCCTGCATTGGCAGGTGGATTCTTTAACATTGCACCACCTGGGAAGCCCACATACCTTTATTGCAAGGCTTAAAACTTCTAATCTGATTGAATGCTGAATTATTTTTTTCATTGTTTCTTTCTATATGATTGATCACAAAATTATAACAGATATTAAAATGAGAGAAATTGAATTCAGGAATTTCTTTAGGATTTTTAGTTGTTCCACTGACACATTTTAGCTAAACTATCATGCATTCAACAAATGAAAAACTGAGACTTTCAGAGAAAAATTTACCTTTTCCCAAAATAATATACATTGTTTTTAATGGACAGAGAATCCATACTAGATCTTTTGACACTTTCATTATTGCTCCTCACACAGAAATGGAACATTCCAGAAACTAAGTTTATGACTTACTATTTAGTAGTTGTGATCATTAACTTTGTGTGTCAACTTGATTGGGCTATTAGTTCAGTTCAGTCACTCAGTCGTGTCTGACTCTTTGTGACCCCATGGACTGCAGCATGCCAGGCTTCCCTGTCCATCACCAAGTCCCAGAGCTTGCTCAAACGTGTGTCCATCGAGTTGGTGATGCCATCCAACCATCTCATCCTGTGTTGTCCCCTTCTCCTCCCACCTTCAGTCTTTCCCAGCATCAGGGTCTTTTCCAATGAGTCAGTTCTTCACATCAGGTGGCCAAAGTATTGGAGTTTCAGCCTCAGCATCAGTCCTTCCAATGAATATTCAGGACTGATTTCCTTTAGAATGGACTGGATTGATCTCCTTGCAGTTCAAGGGACTCTCAAGAGTCTTCTCCAACACCACAGTTCAAAAGCATCAATTCTTTGGTGCTCAGCTTTCTTCACAGTCCAACTCTCACATCCATTCATGACTACTGGAAAAACCATAGCTTTGACTAGATGGACCTTTGTTGGCAAAGTAATGTCTCTGTTATTTAATATGCTGCCTAGATTGGTCATAGCTTTTCTTCCAAGGAGCAAGTGTCTTTTAATTTCATGGCTGCAGTCACCATCTGCAGTAATTTTGGAGCCCAAGAAAATGAAGTCTGTCACTGTTTCAATTGTTTCCCATCTATTTGCATAAAGTGATGGGACCAGATGCCATGATTTTCATTTATTGAATGTTGAATTTTAAGCCTGCTTTTTCACTCTCCTCTTTCACTTTCATCAAGAGGCTCATCAGTTCCTTTTCACTTTCTGCATGCATAAGGGTGGTGTCATCTGTGTCTCCGAGGTTATTGATATTTCTCCCGGCAATCTTGATTCTAGCTTGTGCTTCATCCACTCCAGCATTTCACGTGATGTACTGTCTATAAGTTAAATAAGCAGTGTGACAATATACAGCCTTGACATACTCTTTTCCCAATTTGGAGCCAGTTTGTTGTCCAAGTCCAGTTCTAACTATTGCTTCCTCACTTGCATACAGATTTCTCAGGAGGCAGGTCAGGTGGTCTTGTATTCCCATCTCTTTCAGAATTTTCCACAGTTTGTTGTGATCTACACAATCAAAGGATTAGGTATAATCAATAAAGAAGATGTAAATGTTTTTCTGGAACTCTCTTGCTTTTTCAATGATCCAATGGATGTTGGCAATTCGATTTCTGGTTCCTCTGCCTTTTCTAAAGCCAGCTTGAACATCTGGAAGTTCATGGCTCACGTACTGTTAAAGCCTGGCTTGGAGAATTTTGAGCATTACTTTGCTAGCATGTGAGATGAATGCAACTGTGTGGTAGTTTGAACATTCTTTGGCATTGCCTTTCTTTGGAATTGAAATGAAAACTGACCTTTTCCAGTCCTGTGGCCACTGCTGAGTTTTCCAAATTTGCATATTGAGTGCAGCACTTTTATAACATCATCTTGTAGGATTTGAAACAGCTCAACTGGAATTCCATTACTTCCACTAATTTTGTTCGTAGTGAAACAAAGGCCCACTTGACTTCACATTCCAGGATGTCTGGTTCTAGGTGAGTGATCACACCATCGTGATTGGGCCATAACATACTCAAAATTTGGTCCAAAATTCTGGATACTTCTTTAGAGTTTTTTGGATGAGATAAATGTACCATTTGGTATACTGAGTAAAGCATATTGCCCTCCATAAAGTGGGTGAGTCTCTGCTGATCAGTTGAAGGCTTGACAAGTACATAAGCCTGACCCTCTCGTGAGAATCCCCCTTCCTGAAGACCTTCAAGCGGGGGTGTTGGTTCTTCCTGGTTCTACATTAACATGCCAGGCATGGGATTCAAACTAGTACATGAGCTCTGGCTCTGCAGATTTTGGAGTTGCCAGATTCCATAAACACATGAGCCATTATAAAGAGTTAATCAATTAATCAATCTCTTGTTGCTGTTGTTGTTCAGTTGCTAAGTCATGTCCGACTCTTTGTGACCCCATTACCTGCAGCATGCCAGGCTTCCCTGTCCTTCACTATCTCCTGGAGTTTGCTCAGACTCATGTCCATTGTGTCAATGATGCCATCCAACCATTTCATTCTGTTATCCCTTTTCCCTTCTGCCCTCAATCTTTCCCAGCATCAGGGTCTTCTCTAATGTTAGCTGTTTGCATCAGTTGGCCAAAGTATTGGAGCTTCAGCATCAGTCCTTCCAATGAATATTCAGTCTTGATTTCCTTTAAGTTGACTGGTTTCATCTCCTTGCTATCTAAGGGACTCTCAAGTGTCTTCTCTAGCACCACAGTTTGAAAGCATCTGTTCTGTGGTGCTCAGCCTTCTTTATGGCCCAACATTCACATCCATGAAAAAGCATAGCTTTGACTATATGGAGCTTTTTCAGCAAAGTGATATCTCTGCTTTTTAAAATGCTGTCTAGATTTGTCATAGCTTTTCTTCAGGGGGCAAGTGTCTTTAATTTTGTGGCTGCAGTCACTGTCTGCAGTGGTTTTGGAGCCCAAGAAAATAAAATCTGTCAGCTTCCATTTTTTTGCCATATGTTTGCCATGAAGTGATGGGTTGAGATGCCATGATCTTAGTTTTTTGAATGTTGAGTTTTAAGCCAGCTTTTCCACTCTCTCTGTATATAGAGAAAACTGTATATCTCTGTGTGTGTGTGTGTGTGTGTGTGTGTGTGTGTGTAAAACTCTATTAGTTTTGTTCTTTGGGGAACCCTGACTAATAGGGTTGGCATATAGCATATGTTTATTCCTTATTTAAGCTCAGATAATGGCTTATAGAAGCTAAGAGTATTATATAAAAATTTGTTTAAAAAGTACTATAATATGAGTAGCATTTAGCCACAATTTAGTACCATGTTTTCTATAATAAAATATGTTTCAAGTTTGGATTTTACAAACAGTTTTATCCTCTTTTTTTCAGTGCTGGAGTGGGACATTTTCCTAATTTTCACTAATTGGTCCATTTATTGAACAGCCACTAAGAATGTGCAGTATGAAATGCTCAGTTGTGTGAGTCTCTCATCTTTGCCAGACCATCTTTTGATTCTCTAATTGTTCCTTCAGTAAAGCCTTGCTCATAGTTAACAGAGGTAGTGCTGGAGGAAGGATATTTTCATTTTATGAAGTAGTGCAAAGTTCTGTCTTTTCCCCCTAGTTCAAGTAATGGCATCTGAAGCTGCTGGAATTGATAAACACTGGCAAGGGCAGGAGAAAGAAAATGGTTTCCTACTTGGAAAGTAAAAACTGTATTGTTACAGCAAAAAGAGAAAGAAAGCCTCTAAAACCCAGTTGAGGTCCTTTGATATGTAAGAGAATCATATAAATGAGGGAATAGCCTAGGGACTTTCTACTGGGTAAATTGTTTTCTAAGATATTTATATCATGAAAGGCATTTTAGAATAATGTAGGAACTCAACCTGAATTTTGCTGTAGTGATACATAAAGTATGGACCAAACAGAAATGAGACAGAAAAATCAGATTAATGACAAGATACTGAAAAGGTTAACCTTTCAGAAATACAAATTATTGAATTATACCAGTTCTAGTGGTTTTAAAAAGCATTTGAAGAAAAAAGCTATATTTTCTTTTACATCAAATATTACTTCTCTGATCCTTTCTCTTTTACAAAGGGAAATAATCACAAGTATTAGAAGAGTTGTACAT
>SJYT01021737.1:424323-441439 GCA_006410635.1 Cephalophus harveyi | reverse complement strand
AATATTAGAATTTCCATTATGCGCATTAAAGAAAATACTCTTTTAACCTATATCTTCAAGTCGCTCATAATGAATACATAAAATTACAGGTGACACTTTCGCTATCAATTCAACTGATCTCTTTAAAAACGTCTAACTTACTTAGCTCACCAGTTTATATAAGGGACTTCCAGAAAGTGTTGAATCTTGTCTTTTCAGCCACAGAGTTAGTCTTGAACTTGAAACATTTCAGTTCACACCTCTTTTACTCAAAATAACTCTAAAGAAACTTTTCCAAACAAATTATTTCTGGGCCAGTTAATGCATTTTTTCAAATCTAGAATTCTATGAAATAATAGCTGTAATATCTGAGTTTTAGTTTACTTCACAAAAATATATATACATGTGCATTTTAAACATATATATATTTGTAATCATTCGGGGAGCTATTTTGGTAGCTCAGATGGTAAAGAATCTGTCTGCAATGCAGGAGACCTGGGTTCGATTCCTGGGTTGGGAAGATCTCCTGGAGAAGGGATAGGCCACCCACTCCAGTATTCTTGGGCTTACCTGGTGGCTCAGCCAACAAAGAATCCATCTGCAATGCAGAAGACCTGTGTTCAGTCCCTGGGTTAGGATGAGCCCCTGGAGGAGGGCATAGCAACCCACTCCAGTATTATGGCTGGAGAATCCCCATGGACAGAGGAGCCTGGAGGGCTGCAGTCCATGTGGTCACAAAGAGTTGGACATGACTGAGTGACTAAGGACACATATGTCTCTCCAATATGTATGACATTAACTTCATCATGAAACTTAGCTCTTACCCTCACTTAGAATAATCTAATCCTGTTTCTTAAAAGTCCTTTGGCTGACCCAGCTGCCTCCTCTCTTCCTCCCTCTTCTTTGTCCTGTCTTCTTCCATTTCCTCACTCCCTATACAGTTTTTGTTGTTCAGTTGCTCAGTCAGTGTCTGACTTTTTGCAACCCCATGGACTGCAGCATCCCAGGCTTCCCTATCCTTCACTGTCTCCCAGAGTTTGCTCAAATTCTTGTCCCTTGAATTGACGATACCATCCAACCATCTCATCCTCTGTCACCTCCTTCTCCTCCTGACCTTACTCTTTCCCAGCATCAGGGTCTTTTCCAATGATTCAGCTCTTTGCTTTAAGTGGCCAAAGTATTGGAGCTCCAGCTTCAGCATCAGTCCTTCCAATGAATTTTCAGGGTTGATTTCCTTTAGGATTGACTTGTTTCATCTCCTTGCTGTCCAAGGGACTGTCAAGGCCTTGAGAGAGCCCTGTGGTGTCTTTTCTAGCACCACCATTTGAAAGAAGGTGTTCAGCCTTCTTTATGGTCCAAATCTCACATCCATACATTAAAAAAAATAATAACTATATGAAAAATAGATATGAACATATGGAAAAGCCATAGCTTTGACTATATTGACCTTTGTTAGTAAAGTGATCTCTGCTTTTTAATATGCTGTCTAGGTCTATCATAGCTTTTATTCCCATGGAGCAAGCATCTTTTAATTTCATGGTTGCAGTTACCATAGCAGTGATGCTGGAGCCCAAGAAAATAAAGTCTATTACTGTTTTTTTTTTTTTTTTCCCCTTCTATTTGCCATGAAGTGATGGGGCTGGATGCCATGATCTTAGTTTTTTTTTTTTTTAACCTAAACCTGTAGAGTTTAGAACTATATGAAAATGGAAGACTGATTTACTAAGACAGTTGAGAGAAGGTTCTGAGGTATCAGAAGCAAAAATGCTTAAACATAATGGGAATAAAGATGAGATAATTTGAGTGCTGATGCAATGACACTCTAAAAATTTGTGTGACAAACTTTTGTTAGGGAATTAGAGGGAATATCTGATGTTCTAATAATCGTAGAATGGTAGAGTGAATTGTACCAGGAGTTAGAAAGTCTTATTAGAATGTTTTGTTCTGTTTGGGAGATAGTTTGGAGTCTGAGGGTCTCTAACATTCTGAACAGGTATATGTTTCTTTCCAAAGTTGTACAACTATTTCTGTAAGTAGCGACTGAGAAATTAAAATTAGATAAGAAATTTCAATGGTAATTATTTTATTGGTAAAGACTTAGATAGTTTTAGTCTCCTGATTGCTCTTTGGCTATTCATAGCAACTTTTATTGGCCAGCAATAGCTATTCTTTTGACTGTCTTTACCACATACCATTTCTGTAGAGAAACCTTAAAGACACTTGTTACGAGGAGTCTAAAGTTCAGAATAGGGGCAGGGTCACCTGGCAACATTGCATAATTCCAGGCTTGATGACAAGGCAATCCCATGTTTCTCCAGTCTGATGGCTGATTCTGTTCATTTCTGAATAAGCCATTGTGGAAATCAGGCTCCTTCTGATTTCCAGGGCTACCATCCTAGAGATGATGGCTGCAAGTCCAGCCTCATGTATCTGTTCCAAGCAAGATCAAAAGGGAAGTAGGAAACACAGAACTTTCACTGTACTTATGTTTCCTTGGCAAGAACTGTGTCATATGACTACTGCTAGTAAGGGGTACTACAGAATTCAGTATTTTAACTTTTAGTCTATATTATAGAGGACTCCGGAGAAGGCAATAGCAAGCCACTCCAGTACTCTTGCCTAGAAAATCCCATGGATGGAGGAGCCTGGTAGGCTGCAGTCCATGGGGTCGCTGGAAGTCGGATGCGACTGAGCGACTTCACTTCACTTTTCGCTTTCACACAATGGAGAAGGAAATGGCAACCCACTCCAGTGTTCTTGCCTGGAGAATCCCAGGGACAGGGGAGCCTGTTGGGCTCCTGTCTATGGGGTCGCACAGAGTCGGACACGACTGAAGCGACTTAGCAGCAGCATAGAGGACTCAGTGAAAGGAGTTAAATGACAGAGTTTATAGCATCTACCACAAGTTTCTAGATAACATTTTGATAAATCAGGTATAATATGTGTGTGTTTATATATTAATATTTTGTAAGAAAACAGACTATAATGGTGCCACTAATTATTATAATATTTATATTACTTAAATAAACATTGTAACATATCTTATTTAGATAGATATATCTGAGATTTCCTAAATGTAGCATTAAGTAAAATTTGAAATTTAGAGAATGTGATCAAGTAAAAGGAACACATTCTTTATTATTTAAGTCATGGGATTCCCTTTTACTAGCTGTATACTTTGAAACTTCTTTTCTGCTTCTTAATACAGATAATTGTGCTGATATGATAAAGTTGTGGTACAGGCTAAATAGGATCACATATGGGAGCTTCTAATAAAGTGTCTGGCAAATAACTGGAGCTCAATTACCAACTCACCCACTTTTCTTTTATGAAGATATTGTTTATTTAAATGTCATTATCTAATTTTAAATGTGCTTAATATGTAAATTAGGAGAATACCAAAACAAGGTTTATAAAAATGACTGATTTTCACAATTTTCACAAAACTATAATATTTTTAAAAAATCTATAGAAAGCAACAGAATTTATATAAGCATATTACAGTGATGAGTCTTGTTTTCTACATACTTGAAAATAAATAGAAAATTCTTACTGTTTAACCTTATAATTCAGAGTGTTTGGCCAGCTTAATTTTAGTACTATCACTTAGTCCCAACCTAATTAAAACAGATGTGAGAATTTTCATATAACCTATAGAGAAGTTTCAGGGATCTTTTACAAAAATTACTTATTTTAACATAACAATGGATGCCTATAGAAAAACCCAGCAGTGAGATGCAGAGTATGAGTTGTTAAAAAATGTTTTTCTTTCTCTAAGAAGCTGTGATTCACTGGTTCTGTCTCTTTATGAAACACCAAGTATGTGTTCTTTGACCTCTGTATAATTTATTTAAACTCAAGCTCAATAACTTTAAATGCAGTTATCATCACAGTGCTTCAAACAATGGTCAGTGATCTGTGAAGAAGCAGTGCAGTGTCTCATTAAACCAAAAAATCCCAACAGTCTGAAAAAAGTACAATCTAACTGCCTAGCAATTAGATATGATATCTTAAAAAAAATATGTGCAGTACAGCCGTAACCTTTGTGATAGTTAAACCTCCCTGGCAGCTGACTGTTATTCCATACACACCTTCTTAAACAGTCTTGAATGTCAAATCACTTATTACTCACAAAGGCAGCACTGTCAAATACCCGCTAATATGCAGTCTTCTTCCAGAAGCTCTGGCTCTCTTCCATGGCAGGTTTTGTGTTCACACAGCTTTGAATCTTTAAGGAACATGTCAGAGTCAGGTGAGTAGATGAAAAATGGGAATCCCAAAGAAGCCACTGAGTCAGAGAATGGAAAAGAGGGAGCATGCCAGGGAGTGGCAAGTGTGGCCACAAAGGGATGTGAGCCAAAATGGAAATATGTGATATGAGAATATATCCATTCTAAAGGAAATCAGTCCTGAATTGGAAGGACTGTTGCTGAAGCTGAAACTCCAATACTTTGGCCACCTGATGTGAAGAACTGATTCATTGGAAAAGACCGTGATGCTGGGAAAGATTGAAAGCAGGAGAGAAGGGGACGACAGAGGATGAGATGGTTGGATGGCATCACAGACTCAATGGACATGAGTTTCAGTAAACTCCGGGAGTTGGTGATGGACAGGGACTCCTGGTGGGCTGCAGTCCATGGGGTCACAAAGAGTCGGATATGACTGAGTGACTGAACTGACTGAACTGATATAATAATGTGGTGATGTGGTCTGGGGAAAAGATGGGATGTGAGTGCTTAGCAAGGGTTCATGTGATTTCTAAGGTTATTCTTTGATTATATACTTAGTAGATATTTATTAAACATGTATCAGGCACTGTGCTAGCTGCTGAGAACACTGGGTTAAGCAAGACAGACATGGTCACTGCCCTAACAAAGATTACTGTTAAAGGCATCTGAGAGCAGGAGTGAAGGAGAATATTGGTTCAAGTGCAGCAAACTAAAAATGGGACTAGCCAGTTACTGGTAGTGACTTCCTACGTGGAGATACCAGAGGTGAGCATGGATAATAAGTTAAGAACTCAGTAACAAGAAAACTGGTATATTAGAGGATTCTCTTTATATTACTTATTGTCTCTGATGTTATACTTCTCTATTTTTTAAACTTACTATATCCCTTGCCTGTCTTCCTACTAGATTGTGAAAAATACTTAGCCCATAGAAGGTACTCAAAGAATGAAGTCTGTTGAATAAGTGAGTAAGTTAAAGTTCAAGTAGTAACCTAACGCAACAAACTCAGTAATAAGCTCATGAAATCCTGTAGCCCCCTGGCTTGGGACAGAAGGGACTTTAGGGTCTAGGGGACAGTCAGCCTGCACTGAGAGCTTGTCACCCAGCAGTCATGTGGGGTAGCAGCTGTGCTGTTGATAAGTAAACGTGACAACTATTTTCCAGAGAGAAGCAAAGTAAGTAAGGACATAATTCCATTATACTGTACAGAATTTTTCCCCTTTAAAAAAATAAAAACAATTGGCTCATTAAAAATTAGGTTTGAGGGGCTGCAAACAGAAAGTCAGATGAAGGTAAATAAGTATCGAAGATATTCAAATGGACCTTGTGCTGTCATATTCTATGTGACGGCTGAAAAGAGTCAATCTAGGAGACTTTAAGGTCTTCCAATTACAAACCAGGTCTAATCTAAACACAGAAGTTCAAAAAGGAAAAAGAAGAGAATGCTTCTAGTTCCATGGGATCTAGCTTTTGGAGCAGCTTCCTAAGAAGTATCATTTGAGGCTCTGATATCAAACCAGCAGTTTCCTAAATGACTAAGATTGTAGGTTAAAATAAAGTAGTTGAATTTCCGATGACTTTCACACCAGGGGACCATCCCTATCACTATTAGAAGTTTCAAAAATAGCAACATACTCATGTTGTTCCTGTCTAAGAGGTGCCGAAGTACAGACAGGCTGACCTAAAGTGCTCACCAACAATAACTGGAAATGGAAGAAATCATGTGTACATCTAACCTAGATTTAAAACCATTAATTTTTCCTTCAGTCTGATTTCATAGTGCAACATTTATCTGGCACAAGAAAAGAAAACACCTTCAAATGAGTCCCTTGGTTTTCTATTTATTGTTTCATTTATATTAAAACATCTATCACATACTAAAGCCATATATGATCTTAAGCACTAGCATTTAATGGAAATAGCAGAGAATATATATATATATATATATATCGGAGAAGGCAATGGCACCCCACTCCAGTACTCTTGCCTGGAAAATCCCATGGATGGAGGAGCCTGGTAGGCTAGAGTCCATGAGGTCACTAAGAGTTGGACATAACTGAGCGACTTTACTTTGACTTTTCACTTTCATTCATTGGAGAAGGAAATGGCAACCCACTCCAGTGTTCTTGCCTGGAGAATTCCAGGGACGGGGGAGCCTGGTAGGCTGCCATCTATGAGGTCGCACAGAGTCGGACACAACTGAAGCGACTTAGCAGCAGCATATATATATATATCTCTCTTAGTATAGTACCTGTCTCAGTTGGGCACTGAATCAATGTTTGTGATTATTATTGAAGACAACAGGGATTTCTGAATCAGCTGACCTTGTTTTCAGTTGTCCCTGTCTCTTATAGAGTTAAAATACATAGGTATTCTTAAGTACATAGGTATCCTTTTTTAGACTTGCCTTGTGTAAAACAAAACAAAAGTATGAAAGTAAAAAAAGGAAAAACAAGAAAATACAAACTAAGATAAAGATTTGTGGCTATTTATTATTATTATTTTTAGCTGAAATATCTACTAAAAACAAAAATGAGTTAGTAAGAGAAAGCAATCAATGAAAAAAGAAAAGATTCAACCCACTTGGAAGCTATGACAATTGTAAACATCTATGGCAAGGGTGAACATCGACATTTTAGGAATCAGCGAACTAAAATGGACTGGAATGGGTGAATTTAACTCAGATGACCATTATATCTACTACTGTGGGCAGGAATCCCTCAGAAGAAATGGAGTAGCCATCATGGTCAACAAAATAGTCCAAAATGCGGTACTTGGATGCAATCTCAAAAACAACAGAATGATCTCTGTTCATCTCCAAGGCAAACCATTCAATATCACAGTTATCCAAGTTATGCCCCAACCAGTAATGCTGATGAAGCTGAAGTTGAACGGTTTTATGAAGACTTACAAGACCTTTTAGAACTAACACCCAAAAAAGATGTCCTTTTCATTATAGCGAACTGGCATGCTAAAGTAGGAAGTCAAGAAACACCTGGAGTAACAGGCAAATTTGGCCTTGGAATGCGGAATGAAGCAGGGCAAAGGCTAATAGAGTTTTGTCAAGAGAATGCACTGGTCATAGCAAACACCCTCTTCCAACAACACAAGAGAAGACTCTACACGTGGACATCACCAGATGGTCAACACCGAAATCAGATTGATTATATTCTATGCAGCCAAAGATGGAGAAGCTCTATACAGTCAACAAAAACAAGACCAGGAGCTGACTGTGGCTCAGATCATGAACTCCTTATTGCCAAATTCAGACTCAAATTGAAGAAAGTAGGGAAATAACAGGCAAATTTGGCCTTGGGATGCGGAATGAAGCAGGGCAAAGACTAATAGAGTTTTGCCAAGAAAATGCACTGGTCTGACTCTTTGCGAGCCCATAAACTGCAGCACGCCAGCCTCCCCATCCATCACCAACTCCTGGAGTTCACTCAAACTCATGTCCATAGAGTCGGTGATGCCTTCCAGCCATCTCATCCTCTGTTGTCCCCTTCTCCTCCTGCCTCCAATCCCTTCCAGCATCAGAGTCTTTTCTTTGCATGAGTCAACTCTTTGTATGAGGTGGCCAAAGGATTGGAGTTTCAGCTTTAGCATCAGTCCTTCCAAAGAACAACCAGGACTGATCTCCTTTAGAGTGGACTGGTTGGATCTCTTTGCAATCCAAGGGACTCTCAAGCCATTCAATATCACAGTAATCCAAGTCTATGCCCCAACCAGTAAAGCTGAAGAAGCTGAAGTCAAACGGTTCTAAAAGGTCTACTCACACCCCAAAAAAGATGTCATTTTCATTATAGGGGACTGGAATGAAAAAGTAGGAAGTCAAGAAACACCTGGAGTAACAAGCAAATTTGGCCTTGGAATACGGAATGAAGCAGGGCAAAGGCTAATAGAGTTTTGTCAAGAGAATGCACTGGTCATAGCAAACACCCTCTTCCAACAACACAAGAGAAGACTCTACACATGGACATCACCTGATGGTCAACACCGAAGTCAGATTGATTATATTCTTTGCAGCCAAAGATGGAGAAGCTCTATACAATCAACAAAAACAAGACCAGGAGCTGATTGTGGCTCAGATCATGAACTCCTTATTACCAAATTCAGACTCAAATTGAAGAAAGTAGGGAAAACTGCTAGACCATTCAGGTATGACCTAAATCAAATCCCTTATGATTATACAGTGGAAATGAGAAATAGATTTAAGGGCCTAGATCTGATAGATAGAGTGCCTGGTGAACTGTGGACAGAGGTTCATGACATCTTTTCAAATGAGTCAGTTCTTCACATCAGGTGGCCAAAGTATTGGAGTTTCAGCATCAGTCCTTCCAATGAATATTCAAGACTGATTTCCTTTAAGATGGACTGGTTGGATCTCCTTGCAGATAAGGGGATAAGTTACAAGAATTTAATATAAACTTGCAAGTCTGTGTGCCAGAAGAGAACTCTCCAACTCAAGCACTGTGAGAATCTTTTTCCTTGCAGAGTTCTTCATTCCTATTGAGGGTGTCATCTTCTTGGACTCTTCCTCTTCCCCTTCCTCCTTTTCCTTTTCCATCTGGCTTTTAGTTTTTGATACTAGGGATCCAGTGCTGTCAATCACTACATTGCAGGGGATCCCAGTCCCACTTACTTATACTAACATGTCACGCTTCCATTGCTACCAGAAGAACATCGGAGTGACTTGGATATTTGATCAGAGTAGAATCTACTGGTGTCACAGGACTCTTGAAAATACTTGAAGAATTTACTGTACATTTTATTTTACCATTAAGAAAGGAGAAATATTCCTAAGAACAAAGAATGCATTTTCTCTTCAAATTATGTTGGAGAATCAATATAGAAATGTGGATCTTTATTAAGAATTCTCATTCTAATTGAAATGTTAGTTTGATCTCTTGGAAGGTTTGAATCACTTTGAAGTTCCTGTGAAGCTCTAGGTGTTGGAGATTTTGAAGGCACATTTCTCTTCAAGTGTTGCTTTCAAGTGCAAATGACCTTTCATTTCCCTTAGACTAAGGGGAAAGCATGAGTTATGGAGTCACTAACAGGACAAGGAAATGGGCAGGTTGATTTTCCAGCTGTCTTTCAACTCTGTATTTCTCTGACTCACATTTCCTCTGTCCAAATCTTGCCTGCTTGCCTTTCCTTTTTGAATTCCACAAATGTTGGCTTTAGCAAGTCTTCTTACACTGTTTACTAAAATATTCCTTGAGGAAATGTATGTGGATTTATTGTTGAACAACTCATAAAATGCTTAGAACCTTCTCTAAAGGTGACCAGAGATAGTATATAAATTAATTTTAGAAAAGATTTGAAAACTCTAAAAGGTAAAGATGATGATAACTGCAGGAGGCCAGCATTTTACAGAATTGTAGACTTTGCTCCTTCTTCTTTTAAACACCACTTGGCCATGCACTGTGGGATCTTAGTTCCCCAACCAGGGATTGAACCCGCGTCTGCTGCATTGGAAATATGGTGCATTGGAAATATGGTGCTCCCACTGGGAGCACCTTGTGGTTTTTATAGTACTCATCACTTCACGTTGCAGTTTTACATGTTACTCAAAGTGGGGTCCATGGACTGGTAGCACTGGCCTGTCACCTGGGAGCTTGTTAGAAATAAATTATCAGGCTCCACCCTAGACCTACTGAATCAGAACCCACATTTTAACAAGTTCCCCAAGTTCATGTACACATTAAAGTTTGAGAAGCTCTGTTCTTTCTGTCTCATCCAGATGTCTTTTTCATTCTTGCATTTCTAGCACTGAACACAGAGCCTTAAGGATACTTGGAACTTTATGAATATTTCTTGACTGATAAATTGTTTCTCAGTGCTTGGAGATCTAGTCTAAAGGCCTCGTTTAGAAATGTTAGGAAGCTCAGGAGGTACAGCTAACTAAATATAGAACTTCACCCATTTAAGGCATCCTCAGCCTTTACTGTATTGGAAACTTACTGTGTTGGAAACCTTTGGGAAGATTTTGAAAAAAAAAAAACAAAACAAAACAAAAAAACAACAAAACACTCATACCTGGCTACTATCACCCATAGAAGTTTTGTTTAATGAAAATAGGGTAAGATCTGGGCATCAGAAGTTTAAATTTTCTCCAGGTGATTCTAACGTACAGCCAAGGTTAAGAACTGTTGCACTAGAAATAATCTTCCAAAAAGCTTTTTGAATAATTGAATTACTAGGTCCCAGGATAAGCAAAATTGAAACCACTCAGGAGTATAATCTGAAGTGTCATTAGTACATAATGAGCCATAATACAGTGGTACTGGGGCTAAGTTTGAGTGTCCATACAATCTTGAAATATTTGGTATTTGTAGATAGCAAGTATGTTCAATTTTTTTTTTTTTTTTCCATTCTGAAGGAGATCAGCCCTGGGATTTCTTTGAAAGGAATGATGCTAAAGCTGAAACTCCAGTACTTTGGCCACCTCATGCGAAGAATTGACTCATTGGAAAAGACTCTGATGCTGGGAGGGATTGGGGGCAGGAGGAGAAGGGGACGACCGAGGATGAGATGGCTGGATGGCTGGATGACTCGATGGACGTGAATTTGAGTGAACTCTGGGAGTTGGTGATGGACAGGGAGGCCTGGCGTGCTGCAATTCATGGGGTCGCGGAGAGTCGGACACGACTGAGTGACTGAACTGAACTGAACTGAACTGAAAGGGAACATTTCATGCAAGGATGGGCTCAATAAAGGACAGAAATGGTATGGACCTAGCAGAAGCAGAAAATATTAAGAAGAGGTGGCAAGAATACACAGAAGAACTGTACAAAAAAGAGCTTCATGACCCAGATAGTCATGATGGTGTGATCACTCACCTAGAGCCAGACATCCTGGAATGTGAAGTCAAGTGGGCCTTAGAAAGCATCACTACGAACAATAGTAAAGGTGATGGAATTCCAGTTGAGCTATTTCAATCCTGGAAGATGATGCTGTGAAAGTGCTGCACTCACTCATTCAGTTCAGTTCAGTTCAGTCACTCAGTCGTGTCCGACTCTTTGTGACCCCATGAATTGCAGCACGCCAGGCCTCCCTGTCCATCACCAACTCCCAGAGTTCACTCAGACTCACGTCCATCGAGTCATCCAGCCATCCAGCCATCTCATCCTCGGTCGTCCCCTTCTCCTCCTGCCCCCAATCCCTCCCAGCATCAGAGTCTTTTCCAATGAGTCAATTCTTCGCATGAGGTGGCCAAAGTACTGGAGTTTCAGCTTTAGCATCATTCCTTTCAAAGAAATCCCAGGGCTGATCTCCTTCAGAATGGATTGGTTGGATGTCCTTGCAGTCCAAGGGACTCTAAGAGTCTTCTCCAACACCATGAGAAATGCAAATCAAAACCATAATGAGGTACCACCTCATGCCAGTCAGAATGGCTGCAATCAAAAAGTCTACAAACAACAATTTCTGGAGAAGGTGTAGATAAAAGGGAACCCTCTTACACTGTTGGTGGGAATGCAAGCTAGTAAGCCACTATGGAGGACAGTGTGGAGATTCCTTAAAAAACTGGAAATAGAACTGCCAGGTGACCCAGCAATCCCACTGCTGGGCATACACATCGAGGAAACCAGAACTGAAAGAAACACGTGTACTCAAAGTTCACTGCAGCACTATTTACCATAGCTAGGACATGGAAGCAACCTAGATGTCCATTGGAAGATGAATGGATAAGAAAACCGTGGTACATATACACAATGGAATATTACTTAGCTATTAAAAAGAATGAATTTGAATCAGTTCTAATGAGGTGGATGAAACTGGAGCCTATTATACAGTGTGAAGTAAGTCAGAAAGAAAAACACCAATGCAGTATATTAATACATGCACATGGAATTTAGAAAGATGGTAATGATGACCCTATATATGAGACAGCCAAAGAGACACAGATATAAAGAACAAACTTTTGGACTCTGTGGGAGAAGGTGAGGGTGGGATGATTTGAGAGAATAGCATTGAAACATATATATTGCCATATGTGAAATAAATCACCAGTCCAAATTCGATTCATGAAACAGTGTACTGAAAGCTGGCACACTGGGACAACCCTGAAGGATGAAGTGAGGAAGGAGGTTGGAGGGGGTTTCAGGATGGGGGAACACATGTACACCCAAGGCTGATTCATGTCAATGTATGGCAAAAACTACTACAATGTTGTAATTAGCCTCCAGTTAAAATAAATTAATTAAAAAATACATTTTGCAAATATCTATCTTTTGATTAGAGTTTAAGCTATTACTTTTAAACTAAGTACTTATAAGTAAGGACTTAACTTCTACCAGTTTGTGAATTGTTATCATATAACATACTTATTTCCTCATTTTCTCTAATGCTGCCTTTTGTGTTAGCTGCTTTTTGTTCTCCTTGTGAGACATTCTGATTCCTTTCTCAATATTTTAATGCATTTTTCTATAGATATCCTCTTTTGGGTAACTATAAGGATAATTTGTGATATCTTACACTTAAAACAATCCAATTTGAAATTATGCTTTCACTTTCACTTTTTTCACTTTCAATTATGCTTTCCAATTTCACTTCAAAAGGATACAAAAATTTGCTCCTACATGTCTGTCTACAACCTCCTATTATTGATGTCATAGATTACATTCTTATACATTAAGTGCCATATAACATAGATTAATAATTACTTTTTATACATATATCTTTTAAATCACATGGAAAATAAAAAGTGAAGTAACAAACCAAAATTACAATAATACTAAATTTTATAATTTCTCATGTATTTGTCTTTACCAGACACTTTTTCCCTTTAGCCTTGAATTACTGTCCAATTTCCTTTCACTTCAAACTTAAGGATTACTTTTAGCATTGCTTGCAGGGTAGGTCTAGTGGTAACAAATTCATTCAGCATTTGTTTATCTGTGACTGTCTTAATTTCTCCCTTATTTTGGCAGGACATTTTTGCCAGATACAGACTTCACAGTTGACAATATTTTTATTCCAGTATCATCCTATTGTGCTCTTAGTTTCAAGGTTTCTACTGAGAAATAGGCTGATAGTCTTATTGAGAATCTCTTGTTTGTATGAGTTGTTTCTCTCTTGCCGCTTTCAATATCTCTCTGTCTTTAAACATTTTAAAATAATGATAATGTGTCTCATTGTGCGTTTCTTTGGATTCATTGCTCAAGATTGCTTTAGTTAGAGTCCTTAGTGATTCCATGGGTTTCTCTGGTGGCTCAGATGGTAAAGAATCCACCTGCAATGCAGGAGACCTGGGTTTGATCCTCGGGTTGGGAAGATCCCCTGGAGGAGGGCATGGCAGCCCACTCCAGTATTTTTGCCTGGAGAATCTTCACGGACTGGGGAGCCTGGTGAGCTATGGTGCATGGGTTCGCAAAGAGTTATACACAACTGAGAGACTAAGCACAACACAGTGATTCCATACAAATTTTAGGATTGAAATTTTGTTTCTGTGAAAAATGTCATTGCAATTTTGATAAGGATCCCATTGAATCTGTAGATTGCTTTGAGTAGTAGGACAATTTAATGTCCAGTATAAATACTTCCAATTCAAGAACATAGGATATCTTTCCATTTATTTATGTCTTCAATTTCTTTCACAACATCGTAGTTTTTTCAGTGTGTAGGTCTTTCACATCCTTGGTTTAATTTATTCCTAACTGTTTTGTTGTTTTTGATGTTACTTTAAATTGTATTGCTTTCTTAATTTCTCTGAGGTAGTTCATTGCTAGTGTATAGAAATGCAATTGATTCTTATATGTTGATTTGGTATCCTGTAACATTACTGAATATCATAGTTATAAAAGTTTTAGGGAGTCTTAAGGGTTTTCCATATAGAAAATTATATAATTTGCAGATAAAGATAGTTTTATTTTTCCCTTCTGATTTGGATGTCTTTTCTTTCTTTTTTTTTTTTCCTTAATTGCTGTGGCTAGGACTTCCAATACTATGGGGGATAAAATTAATAAGAGTCGGCATTTTTATCTTGATCCTGATCTTAGAGGAAAGGTTTTTATCTTGTACAGGAGTGATTTGGTATTTTTATAGATTATTCTCTATTTTAAAATATTATAAAATATTGGCTGTACTCCCTGTGCTGTACAATATATCTATGTATCTTATTTACTTTACACATAGTAGTTTGTACCTCTTAAGCCAACTGTTTAATTGATCCAGTTGTCCTTGTATTCTATTCATTTCTGCCCTAATCTTTATTATAGCCTTTCTTCTGCTATATTTGGGATGCTTTTCTAATGGTGATGAACTCCCTTAGCTTTGTTTGTCTAAGAAGGGCCTTTTCTTTCTTTTATTTCTGAAGGACAACTTAGGTAAGGTATTCTAAGTTGGCATTTCTTTCTTTTTTTTTTTTTTTAACTTTCAATACTCTGAATATATCATCCCACTGTCTACTGGCCTGCAAGGTTTCTACAGGGAAATCGGCTGATAGTTTTACTGAATGTACCTTGTAAATGAAGACTTTTTCTCTCACTGCTTTAAAAATCCTCACTTTATTTTTTATTTTTGAGAGTTTATTATGTCTTAGTGAATATCTCTTTGAGTAAAGATCTCTTTCTGAAGATCTCTTTGAGTTGAGTCTGTTTAAGGACCTTTTGGGGCTTCCCTGGTGGCTCAGAGGGAGAAAGCATCTGCCTCCAATGCGGGAGACCTGGGTTCGATCCCTGGGTTGGGAAGATCCCTGGAGAAGGAAATGGTAACCCACTCCAGTATTCTTGCCTGGAGAATCCCATTGACAGAGAAGCCTTGTAGGCTACAGCCCAAGGGGTCACAAAGAGTCAGACACGACTGAGCGACTTCACTCACTTCACTTCACTTCACTCACTCACTTCCTCACTCAAGGACCTTTGAGACTGATGATGGGTGTCCATGTCTCTCTCTAGATTTTGGAATTTTTCAAGCATTATTTTTTTTTTTAGATAAGCTTCTTCTTTCTTCATCTCCTGGGACTACCTTAATAAGTACATTTGCTCTCATAATTTGTTGTTCAGTCACTCAGTCGTGTCTGACTGTATGTGACCCCATGGACTGCAGCACACCAGGCTTCCATGTCTTCCACCATCTCCCAGAATTTGACCAAACTCATGTCCATTGAGTTGGTGATGCCATCCGGCCATCTCATCCTCTATTTTCCCTTTCTCCTCCTGTCTTCAATCCTTCCCAGTATTAGGGTTTTTTTCCAGTGAGTTGGCTCTTTGCAACAGGTGGCCAAATTATTGGAGCTTCAGCTTCAGCATCAGTCCTTCCAACGATTATTCAAGGTTGATTTCCTTTAGGATTGACTGACTTGATGTCCTTGTTGTTCAAGGGACTCTCATAATGGTGTCCTGTAATCCTATAGGCTTTCTTCACTCATTTTCATTCCTGTTTCTATTTTCCTTTCTGACTGGAAAGAGGTATATTTTCAAGTTTACAGATACTTTCTTCTGCTTAATTAAGTCACACTAGCCAGAATGGCCATCACCAAAAATATCTACAAACAATTAATGCTTGAACGGTTGTGGAGAAAGGGAACGTTCCTACACTGTTGGTGGGAATGTAAACTGATACAGCCATTACTGAGAGCAGTTTGTAGATTCCTTAAAAAAACAGGAATAAATCTACCATATTGTCGGGAGCCGATTTAGGCATTACCGACAAAATGGAGGCATGGCCCCCAGCTCCCTCTCCTCATTTTGCAGGCAAGGACTGAAATTCTGACTTGTAATTCTGACTTGTCTTTTCCTCTCCCCGGCTGAGTAGGCTGAAAAGGAATATCAAGATGCTTATTGTTCTTGAGCATGAGAAGGCACAAAGCCTTCTGCAGCTGTGCTCAGAAAATAATCCATAAAGTTAATCATTGACAGCACAGGCGGCTGTGACCAGTGCACTAAGCACGGCCAAGAGGAGCTACCCCACGTCCGAAGTCAAGGGCAGAAGCTGGGAGGACCCCATGCCCAAAGGGCGGCAGCCAAGAGCAGTTACCCTGCATCCAAGGCCAGGAGCGGCGGCCAGGAGGAGCAACCCCACGTCCAAGGAGCGGTGGCTGCGTGGCCGCAGGAAGGCCTAGAGGAGCCATTCCACATTGAAGGTCAGGAAGGGCGGTGGTGAAGAGACACCCCTCATCCAAGGTAAGGAGCAGCGGCTGCACTTTGCTGGATCAGCGGTGAAGAGATACCACATGCCCAAGGTAAGAGAAACTCAAGTAAGACAGTAGGTGTTGCAAGAGGGCATCAGAGGGCAGACACACTGAAACCATACTCACAGAAAACTAGTCAATCTAATCACACTAGGACCACAGCCTTGTCTAACTCAATGAAACTAAGCCATGCCCACGGGGCAACCCAAGACGGGCAGGTCATGGTGGAGAGGTCTGACAGAATGTGGTCCACTGGAGAAGGGAATGGAAAACCACTTCAGTATTCTTGCCTTAAGAACCCCATGAACAGTATGAAAAGGCAAAATGATAGGATACCAAAAGAGGAACTCCCTAGGTCAGTAGGTGCCCCATATGCTACTGGAGATCAGTGGAGAAATAACTCCAGAAAGAATGAAGGGATGGAGCTAAAGCAAAAACAATACCCAGCTGGGGATGTGAGTGGTGATAGATGCAAGGTCCGATGCTGTAAAGAGCAATATTGCATAGGAAGGAATGTCAGGTCCATGAATCAAGGCAAATTGGAAGTGGTCAAACAAGAGATGGCAAGAGTGAACGTCGACATTCTAGGAATCAGCGAACTAAAATGGACTGGAATGGGTGAATTTAACTCAGATGACCATTATATCTACTACTGCGGGCAGGAATCCCTCAGAAGAAATGGAGTAGCCATCATGGTCAACAAAAGAGTCCGAAATGCAGTACTTGGATGCAATCTCAAAAATGACAGAATGATCTCTGTTCGTCTCCAAGG